>PVLC010032658.1:0-18033 GCA_004027655.1 Graphiurus murinus
GTACTGGGGATTGAACTCAGGGGCATTCTACCTCCGAGCTATACCCCCAGCCCTATTTTTTTTTATTCTTTATTTTGAAACCGAGTCTCACTAAGTTGCAGAGTGCCTCACTAGGTAGCTGAGGCTGGCCGCGAACCCGGATCCTCCGGTCTCAGCCTCCCGAATGCTGGGATTACAAGCGTGCGCCACCACGCCCGGCCCTAGGCCGGTTTTGAGGCTGGCTTCAAATTTGTAATCCTCCTGCTTCCGCTTCCTTGGTAACTGAAATTACAGGTGTGTACCTGCTCCATAATTCTTTCTTGTGGAGGCTGTCGTGTGCGTGGTAGGATAAAGCAGTATCCCCGGCCTCTACCCAGTGGATACCAACAGCATTCCCCTTTCTAGTTGTAATAACCAAAAATGTCTGCAGACATTCCCAGATGTCCGGGGGAGGGGGGGACAGAACTATCTCTGGTAGAGAACCTCTGAGTTAGTAGGTCAATGATTATCTTTTTTTTTTTTTTTTTTTCCAGTACTGGGGATTGAACTCAGGGGCATTCTACCTCCAAGCTATACCCCCAGCCCTATTTTTTATTCTTTGTTTTGAAACAGGGTCTCACTAAGTTGCAGAGGGCCTCACTAGGTAGCTGAGGCTGGCCTCCAACCTGGATCCTCCGGTCTCAGCCTCCCGAATGCTGGGATTACAAGCGTGCACTACCAAGCCCGCTTAACGATTATCATTATTATTTGGTTCTAGGAATTGAACCTAGGGACAGTTTACTTCCAGGCTACACCCCCAGCCCAATTTTATTTCTTATTTGGAAACAGATAAGAAATAATAGGTTGATTTGAGTCTCACTACTTGCTGAGGCTGTCCTCAAACTTGCGATCCTCCTGTCTTGGTCTCCCAAGTACTGGGATTACAGGTGTGGGCCCCCATGCCTGGCTATGATTGCTATGACTGATTGTTATTACTATTGAAGATCTCTTGCACTCCCCCTCCACTGACCCTTGCTCTCCTGCTGGCAGTTCTCCGTTGGGACTGGCGGAGGCTCCACACCATCTACCAGTCGGTAGAACTACCTGAGACACACCAGATGTTGCGGCAGACATGCAGGGACTTTGCTGAGAAGGAGCTGGTTCCCATCGCGGCCCAGGCGGACAAGGAGCACCTCTTCCCGGCCGCTCAGGTGAGCACGTCAACCTTGGCAGCCGACTGTGATGGCTGTCTGCACTTGGCTGGGTGGTGACAGCAGGTGAGGGTGACAGTGACAGCCAGAGGCACTGAGAGCCGAGAATGCTCTGGATGTTTCTCTTGTCCACCATGAGCCTCTAGCCAGCATTTAACATGCAAAACAACAATAGTAAGCCCGGCATGGTGGTGCATGCCTGTAATCCCAATACTTACGAGGCTCAGACAGGAGATCATAGGTTCAAGCCAATATCAGCAATTTAGCAAGGTTCTCAGCAACTTAGCAAAATCCTGTTTCCAAATAAAAAATGAAATAGGGCTGGGAGCATAGCGTGGAGGTTGAATACCCCTGGGTTCAATCCCCAGCACCAAAATAAAATAAGCTGGGTGTGGTGATGCACTCCTGTAATCCCAGTACGTGGGAGGCTGAGACAGGAACATCGCAAGTTCAAGGACAGTCTCAGCAAGTAGTGAGACGCAAATCAACCTAGCGAGACCCTGTTTCCAAATGAGCAATAAAATCAGTCTTGGGGCCAGGCGTGGTGGCGCACGCTTGTAATCCCAGCATTCGGGAGGCTGAGACCAGAGGATCCGGGTTCGAGGCCAGCCTCAACTACCTAGTGAGGCACTCCACAACTTAGTGAGACTCGGTTTCAAAATAAAGAATAAAAAATAGGGCTGGGCAGCTGGGCGTGGTGGCGCACGCTTGTAATCCCAGCATTCAGGAGGCTGAGACCAGAGGATCTGGGTTCGTGGCCAGCCTCAGCTACCTAGTGAGGCACTCTGCAACTTAGTGAGACTTGGTTTCAAAATAAAGAATAAAAAATAGGGCTGGGGGTATATCTCGGAGGTAGAATGCCCCTGAGTTCAATCCCCAGTACCGCAAAAAAAAAAAAAAAAAAATCAGTCTTGGGGTATAGCTAGGAGGTAGAATACCTTTGGGTTCAATTCCCAGTATCACACACACAAAAAAATGAAAATAAAAAATAAAGAGGGCTGGGGGTGTAGTTCAGGGATAAAACACCTCTGGGTTCAATCCTAAGCACCACTCCCCCCTCAAAAAAAAAAAAAAAAAAAAGTCAGCTGGCATGGTGGCACACACTTGGAATCCCAGTACTTGGGAGGCTGAGACAGGAGGATCGCAGGTTCGGGGACAGCCTGGACAATGTAGTGAGACTCAGCAACCTAGCGAGACCCTCTTTCAAACTAAAATAAATGAAATAAAATAGGGCTGGGGGTGTGACTCAGGTGGAACTCCCCAGGTTCCATCCTCATCCCTGCAGGCCGTGGGGTCACTCTTCCAGCTAGATGGTATTGTGTGGTCAGTATGATGTCCTGGACTGTGGGAGGACCCGAGGAAGTCAGGGCTGACTACACAGGTGGCATCCTGGGTGCCAAAATCAGCTGGGTAACTTGGAGGTATTAGCCGTGTGTCGTTTTACTTAATCCCAGAGGCACCCCCACTTAATCTAGTCTCCTTTTTTTCTTTCTGGAAGTGTTGCAAGGATTGAGTAAAATAGTGTTTGCCAAATGCAGGGTACCTGGTCCTTGAACTGCGGTAGCTATTAATACAGTAGTTGTAGGTGTGTGTGGCAGTGCACACCTGTGATGTTAGAACATGAGAGGCTGAGACAGGAGGATTGCAGATTTGCAACCAGCCCCAGCAATTTAGCTGAGGCCCTCTGCAACTTAGTGAGACTACTGGTTCAATTCACACACACACACACACACACACACACACACACACACACTAAAGAAACAACAGTTTATTTCATTGCAATTGAGAAAGTTGAAACAAAGAAGGGGTGAGACTTTCCGAGGTTAGCTGGGGGCGGAGCTGACTTCATCCCGGCTGGCTCCAGCCCTTCCTCCCCATGCTCCTGGTGGTCCCGGGCCCACGTCAGCCCGCCCTGTCCCCGCACCTCCTTCCCCTGCCCCTTATTCTCAGTGATCTTGCCTGGTGCTGCCATTTCAGCTTTCAGCGCCATAAATGGAGTCGTGAAAACAGAAACAGGCAGACTCTTGGTGGGGAGAGAAAGAGAAGGAACAGCAGGCCCTTGTGCAGCAGGGACAGCGAGGGCGCGTCCCTCGAAGCCAAGACGCCGCCTGGGCTGGGGTCTTCCTGCAGAATGACACTTGTCATGTCTTCCTCCTCCGTGTACTCTCTCCAGTGTCAGAGACATGGACTTGCTGCGGGCAGGAAAGCTGAGGGCAGAAGAAAGTGCTCGCCCAGGCCTCTGGCTTTGTACTCCCCTGCTTGCTTTATGGGGCTGGGGACGCCAGACCCTCCAAATGGTGGCAGAAATGGGGAGTGGCACTGGAAGGAGGTGGGCGGGGACGGTAGCCGGGGGCGTGACAACATCGTAGTGGTGTTATTATGATCCCGCTTCTATAATGGCGCCAGTGCCGCTCTTATTTGGCCCTTTTGACAGGTGTGTGTGCGTCACCTCAGGCTGTGTACCTGATGAAGAAGGGAGCCAGGTCCTCTGTTTTTGCTTTTGTTTTTTGGTACTGGTGATTGAACCCTGGGGCATTTTACCTCTGAGCTACACCCTCAGCCCTTTTTATTTTTTTGTTTTGAAGCAGGGTCTCACTAAGTTGTGGAGGGCCTTGCTAAGTTGCTGAGGCTGGCCTTGAACCTGTGATCCTCCTGTCTTAGCCTTCAAGTGTGCGCCACTGCGCCCGCGCACCACGCCGGGCTCTTCTGATCTGTCCACTGCACTGTAGGAGCTGGGCCCCACTTGGTGGCCAGTGGGGTGCGTGGGTTACTCCTGTTTGCTGCTCTCAGCTAAGGATTGAGGCCTGTTTGCTTTTCGCTTTGTCCTTGTCCCTGTACATGGCGCTGAGCTCCCGGTTATAGAAAGGACGCCAGGGATATGACAGGCAGAAGACTCAAAGAACTCACACACAGATAATAGGGCATGTTTGCATCATTCCAACTAATACAGCGAGTGTTTCAAAATCATAATAGTAGGGGCATGGAGTGTGACTCCCTGGCAGAGCACTTGCCTAGCATGTGGGAGGCCCTGGCTTCCATCCCCAGCACTGCATACGCACACATGAAAACACACGAATCTAAATCATAATGGTGTGTGTGTGTATTTAGCCTATTTTTTTGTGTATGGGTGTGGTACTGGAGATTGAACTCAGAGGCATTCTACCTCTGAGCTACACCTCCAACCCTATTTTATTTTATTTTTTATTTTGAAACAGGGTCTCATTACGTTGTGGAGGGCCTCACTAAGTTGCTAAGACTGGCTGTGAACCTATAATCCTCCTGTCTCATCCTCCTAAGTACTGGGATTACAGGCTTGCGCCACCACGCCCAATTCAATTAATCTTTTTTTTTTTTTTTTTTTTGGTACTGGGGATAGAACCCAGGGACATTCTACCTCTGAGCTACACCCCCACCTTCTTTATTTTTTATTTTGAAACAGGGACTCACTAAGTTGTGGAGGGCCTTGCTAAATTGCTGAGGCTGAGGCTGGTCTTGAACCTACAATCCTCCTGTCTCAGCCTCCCAACTGCTGGGATTACAGGTGTGCACCACTGTGCCTGGCTCATTTAATCTTCAAGGCAACACAATACAGCAGATCTTCACTAGCTTCAGTTTTCCGATGAGGAAACCAAAGCCAGAGGTTCAGTTTCTCTCGCCACAGTCGCAGGATTGGTAAGCGAGGAGCTGGATACAGGCTTCTGAGCTACCCCTGGCCTACAGCCTAGTTAGTGATTGCTGATAGTTTTTGTCCTGAAGAATTTTTTGTTCCCCCAGAAAAGTAGGTTATTTTTGCCAGAGTGATGACACATGCCCATAATCCCAGTACTTGGGAGGCTGAGACAAGAGGATCTCAGGTTTGAGGACAGCCTCAGCAACTTAGTGAGAACCTGTTTCAAAATAAAAAATAAAATAGTTCAGAGGTAGAGTGCCTCTGAGTTCAATTTCTAGTACCAAAAAAAAAAAAAAAAAAAGAGTAGTTTTACAAGGGGAGGGTCAAGGAGAGAGAGATCACAAGGATGGTAGACCAAGAACTAGGTGAAAGGTGAATGCCAGCTTTAGCTTCTTAGAATGGCCGGTTTTGTAACCTTGTTTGAACTTTGGTCTTTTTCTTTTTTTTTTTTTTTCAGTACTGGAGATTGAACTCAGGGGCATTCTACCTCTGAGCTACACCCCCAGCCCTATTTTTTATTCTTTATTTTGAAACAGGGTCTCACTAAGTTGCAGAGTGCCTCACTAGGTAGCTGAGGCTAGCCTCGAACCCGGATCCTCTGTTCTCAGCCTCCCAAATGCTGGGATTACAAGCGTGCGCCACCATGCCAGGCTAAGAATATGTTTTTCAAATGACACATGCAATTATGTGAAAAGCACAACTAGAGAATTATGCCTTACAAATGGAACACTCTTTGGTGAGCTCCAGCTGAAGAAATGAAAGGAAGTGACAGGCAGGAGACAGCTCCAGGGTAGAATCAATACAGTGGACAGGAGGAAGAAGAAATGCAGAGTATGATCCAGCGGTTGCTACATGGCTTACTAGAACACCATCATCTGAGACAAGGCGAGAGGGGAAAAGCAGGTTTTGCACCCCCACTTTATTCAATAAAAATTCACTCAGCAGCCAGGCGTGACGGCACATGCCTATGATCCTAGTACTCAGGAGGCTGAGACAGGAGGATCCCAGGCTTGAGGCCAACCTCAACAACTTAGAGCCTGTTTCAAAATAAGAAATAAAATTGGGCTGGGGGTGTAGCATGCCCCTGGGTTCAATCCCTGGTACCAAAAAACTTGCCTGAGCAGATGAGAAGAAACCGAGTTCAGTTTTATACATGTGTGTGTGTGTGTGTGTGTGTGTGTGTGTGTGTGTGTGTATATATATATATCATCTCAGGGTTAGGAAGTCCAAAATTAGTTGGAAGCACTATTCTGTTTCCTATTCCCCTTTATAACAAAATGGTATTGGAAATTCATAATTATTTCATTCATTGGTTAGTTTGCACATGAAAAGACCAAAGTTCAAAGCCGGCACATGGTAACCTCACTACTTTAGGGGCTGAACCAGGAAGATCCCAGGTTTAAGTTCAGCCTCAGCAATGTAGCAAGACTCTCAGCAACTTAGCAAGACCCTGTTTCAGAACAAAAAATTAAAAAAAGGGCTGGGGGCATAGCTTGGAGGTAGAAGGCCCCAGGGTTCCATCCCCAGCACCGCCGTCCCTCAGGCCTGGACCTGCTGGCCGCTGCCTCTCCGTGCCCTGTGGGCACGTCCCCCATCTGTAAGCAGGATGGGGCAATTCTAGGTGAGAGTGGAGGCTGGAAAGGTGGCAGGGAGCTCGGAGTCCCACACTGCCTGGGCATCCTGGTTGTCCTTGTGTTTTGGGGGTGAAATGGAGTCCTGGGGCAAAGCACTCACCGTCCTGTGTTCTCCAGCTGCGCTCCGAAGACTATGGGGTTAAGATTCTAGGGAGATCTGGAGGGCACAGCCAGCGCACTGTTCTAGCCTCAGTCTGAGAAAGAGCCTTTCATGGAGACTTGCGTCTGGGCTGGACAAGAGTCTTGGACGCCTGTATGTTCCAGCACCTGGTAGAACACAGCAGCGTGTGTCACCTGCAGAGGTTTGCTGGTGCCTGGTACGTGGGAGAGAGCTGCTCTGTCCCGAAGCGCGCACACGTGTGTGTGTGTGTGTGTGTGTGTGTGTGTGTGTGTGTGTGTGGTGGGGATTGAACCCAGAGGCATTCTACCTTCGAGCTACACCCCCAGCCCGATTTTATTTTTTATTTGGAAACAGGGTCTTGCTAGGTTGATGAGAGTCTCATTATTTGCTGAGGCTGTCCTCGAACCTGGGATCCTCCTGTCTCAGCCTCCCGACTACAGGGATTACAGGTGTGCGCCCCCACACCTGGCCCCCGAGGTGCTTTGTGCTGTCTCCACAGCCTCTGCACTATGGGTAAGATGCAGCAGAAACACTCTCCACTCCTGCCCGCTGAAATGCTGCCCGTTTCTGAGCGGGATATATGACTGGGGACTGGGCTGTGGACTGGGGGCTGCACAGCTCGATCTGCGACCCTGGGGCTGAGGAAGAGTCTTGTAAGATGGTTGCCATGGGAACTGCTCAGGTCAGCATCAGATAAGCGGTTCCATCCAACCATGCGGCGTGTCACAGGATGACAGCAGGGTGCGGGGTGCCCCTTCTCCTGTGTCACTGTCACAGTGAGAGCTCGATGGTCACTTTGTGGTGATAGATGCTGGCTGCGGAGCAGGTTCTGAGATTTTATATATTGGGTTTATATGTTTCTGGGTTTTATATATATTGTCACTTTCAATCCTCAGAACAATCCTATAGATACTGTTTGGGGGAGGCAAACTGTAAATCCAGAAGGTTTCTTTTTTTTTTTTTTCCCCAGTGCTGGGGATGGAACGCATGACCCCATGCATGCTAGGCAAGTCTTCTACCACTGAACTACACCCCAAGCTCCAGAAGTAATATTAATTATAGAAAAAGGTTGGATATGGTGGCTCATGCCTGTAATCTTAGTATTTGGGAGGCTGAGATAGAAGGATCACAGGTTCAAGATCAGCCTCAGCAACTTAGAGGGACTCTCAGCAACCTAGTGAGACCCTGTTTCTAAACAAACAAAAAATACAAAGGGCTGGGGGTGCCGGGTATGGTAGTGCACACCTGTAATCCTAGTACTTGGGAGGCTGAGACAAGAGGAATAGAGGTTCCCAGCCAGCCTCAGCAATTTAGTGAGGCCCTCTGCAGCTTAGTGAGACCCTGTTTCAAAATAAAAAATAAAACAGCTAGGTGTATAGCTCAGAGGCAGTATGCCCCTGGGTTCAATCCCCAGTACTACAAAAAATATATATCCATATATAGAGAAAAAGAGGAAAATGTTGGCAAACATTCTTCGTAGTTTACTCCTTTATTTTTTATTTATTTATTTATTTTTGCGGTACTAGAGATTTTTTTTGTTTTTTTGTTTTTTTCTTGTGGTACTAGGGATTGAACCCAGGGCATTCTACCTCTGAGCTACACTCCCAGACCTATTTCTTTTTTTTTTTTTTTTTTGCAGTACTGGAGATTGAACCCAGGGGCATTCTACCTCCGAGCTATACCCCCAGCCCTATTTTTTATTCTTTATTTTGAAATTGAGTCTCACTAAGTTGCAGAGTGTCTCACTAGGTAGCTGAGGCTGGCCACGAACCCGGATCTTCCGGTCTCAGCCTCCCGAATGCTGGGATTACAAGCGTGCACCACCACGCCCGGCCTCCAGACCTATTTCTTATTCTTTATTTTGAAACAGGGTCTCACTAAGTTGCAGAGGGCCTCACTAAGTAGCTGAGGCTGGCCATGAACCCAGATCCTCTGGTCTCAGCCTCCCAAGTGCTGGGATTACAAGCGTGTGCCACCAAGCCCAGCTTAGTTTACTCCTTTAAGTCAAAGTAGTGCAAGAACATGGTTTGAGAAATGAAAATACAGTCGGCCCTCTGTACCCATGAATCTTAGATTTGTGAATTCAGTCAACCTAGGATCAAAAATATTTGTGAAAAGCCAGGCGTGAAGCCGGGCGTGGTGGCGCACGCTTGTAATTCGGGAGGCTGAGACCAGAGGATCTGGGTTCGCGGCCAGCCTCAGCTGCTTAGTGAGGCACTCTGCAACTTAGTGAGACCCGGTTTCAAAATAAAGAATAAAAAATAGGGCTGGGGGTATAGCTCGGAGGTAAAATGCCCCTGAGTTCCATCCCCAGTACCGCAAAAAAAAAAAAAAAAAAGAATAAAAAATAGGACTGGGGGTATAGCTCAGAGGTAGAATGCCCCTGAGTTCAATCCCCAGTACCGCAGTACCGCAAAAAAAAAAAAAAGCCAGGCGTGGTGGCGCATGCTTGTAATCCCAGTACTTGGGAGGCTGAGACAGGAGGATCACAGATATGATCCCAGTCTCAGCAACTTTGTGAGACCCTGTTTCAAAACAAAACAAAAAAAATTTGGGAAGGGCTGGGGGATGTGGCCTGGAGATAAAATGCACCTCGGTTCAGTCCCCAGTAAGTAAATACATGTGAAGCACTTAATATACATGAGTCACGGAGGGCAGGCAGTAGCAGGTACTTGATATTATAGTTACTGCTATTGTTACTTTACTCCAGTTCAAAAATCTAAAGCTTTTATCCTCCATTAATTTTGTGTGGGAGGTGGTACTAGGGATTGAACCCAAGGGGCATTCTACCTCTAAATGATACCCCAACTCTTTTTAGTTTTTCATTTGGAAACAGGCTCTCTCACTACTTGTTGAGGCTGGTTTTGAACCTATGATCCTCCTCTCTCAGCCTCCCAAGTACTGGGATGACAGGTGTGCCGCTGTGGCTGGCTCCTCCATTCATTCTTGTGCTGTCACTGTTTATATAGCAGTGAGGGAAAACGCAAAGTCCTCGTTCCCGCAGAGAAAGGCCTTAGTCAAAGCAAGCACATGAATAGATGTAAAATAGCACATGAATAGATGAGTACTATAAAGGTGTCCCAAGAGTGTGTGATTAAAGGATTTGACCTAGTGCCTTCCAGGGTGGAAGCATCACCGCAAAGAGGTGATGCTTGAGCTGAGATCAGGAGAGGGAGAGAAAATCCCTAGTCCACAGGGGGCATTACTGACGTAGGAAACGGCATGCACAAAGGCCCTGAGGTGGGGAAAGCAGAATGCGTGTGTGTGTGTGTGTGTGTGTGTGTGTGTGTGTGCGCGCGCGCGCGCGTGCACGTGTGAATTTAGGGAAGAGAAGGAAGGTTGATGTGGCAATGCTTCCTGCTCCGAGCCTGAAGCCTTCCCCGGTGTGACTGAGCTGAGAGGCGCACAGGCCCCGAGTGGGGCGGGAGGGCGGGAATGAGCTGGCCCGGCTCCTGCATGGGCGGTGGGACCCGGCCCTCACAGCTGCCCCCTCACCTCCTTCCCTGGCAGGTGAAGAAGATGGGCGAGTTGGGGCTCCTGGCCATGGACGTGCCGGAGGAGCTCGGCGGCGCCGGCCTTGACTATCTGGCCTACTCCATCGCCATGGAGGAGATCAGCCGCGGCTGCGCCTCCACCGGTGTCATCATGAGCGTCAACAACGTGAGGCCTGCTGGCCGGGGCTGGGGTGGGCAGGCACCTGGCGCCCGGCTCCCCGCCCTCGTCCCTCCCCAGAGCGCCCCTGGCCCTGGGCCTCCTGGGTGGGTCTCCGGAGGCAGCAGGCCTCGGTGGCCTCCAGCCTCTCTCCTGTCCCCCAGTCTCTCTACTTGGGGCCCATCCTCAAGTTCGGCTCCGCGGAGCAGAAGCGGCAGTGGATCACACCTTTCACCGGCGGTGACAAAATTGGCTGCTTTGCCCTCAGTGAGCCAGGTACCTGCTCAGCCCCCTCACCTCTGACTCAGTGGCAGACCCAGTCGGGAGCTGGGTGCCCCAGGGTGGGTAGTCCTCTAGGCTTGAAGGCACCCTGTGTCGGCACCTCAGCCCCGTGCCCAGTCTCGGGGACCTCTGGGAGCTGGTCCAGCGAAGGGTCCTCGTGCTCACCCCTGGCGAGGCGGGCCTCACTGGTCCTAAGTGTGTTTCTGTGGCAGGGAACGGCAGCGATGCAGGAGCCGCCGCCACCACTGCCCGGGAGGAGGGCGACTCGTGGGTCCTGAATGGCACCAAAGCCTGGATCACCAACTCCTGGGAGGCCTCGGCCGCCGTGGTGTTTGCCAGCATAGACAGATCCCTGAAGAACAAGGTGCGGGCCCAGAGGGGGGGCAGACCCGGCATTCGGTTACTGGACGGGGACCTCCGGGCCCTGCCGCCGCCCTGGGCCAGCTGGGGCCGTCCCTGCCCCTCCCAGGAGCCGACAGAGGGTGCCCGGCACTCTGGAGGGAGGCGGGGAGCCTTCTGCCGCTGGTGTCCCGGGGCAGCCTCCGGGACACCCAGCCTCTCGGGCCCTTTCAGGGCATCAGTGCCTTCCTGGTCCCCATGCCCACGCCCGGGCTCACGCTGGGCAAGAAGGAAGACAAGCTGGGCATCCGGGCCTCCTCCACTGCCAACCTCATCTTTGAGGACTGTCGAATCCCCAAGGAGAACATGCTGGGGGAGCCAGGCCTGGGCTTCAAGATCGCCATGGTGAGCCCGGTGGGGGCAGCGCCGGGGGCCAGGCCTTGGGCCCTGCATGCAGCCACTGACCCGGCGGTCCCCGCAGCAAACCCTGGACATGGGCCGCATCGGCATCGCCTCCCAGGCCCTGGGCATTGCCCAGGCCGCCCTCGACTGCGCCGTCAACTACGCTGAGAACCGCAAGGCCTTCGGGGCGCCCATCACCAAGCTGCAAGGCATCCAGGTAACGAGGGTCGGGGCTTGGGGGAGGGGGGCCTTTCACCTGCTCTGCATCTCCCTCCTCTCCTGTCCTTGGGGCCGGGCTGTTGCAGTTCAAGCTGGCGGACATGGCTCTGGCCCTGGAGAGTGCCCGGCTGCTGACCTGGCGCGCCGCCATGCTGAAGGACAACAAGAAGCCTTTCATTAAGGTGCCCGGGGAGGGGCTCCCGAGGCAGGGCCCGCGTGGGGCAGGGGCCCTGGGGGCGGGCTCCGGGCGGCCCTGCCATGGGAGACTGTGGGTCCCTGGTGCCGGGAGCCCGGGGCTCACTAAGCTGGAGTTGCTGACTGCCGTCCCTGGCTAGGAGGCGGCCATGGCTAAGCTGGCGGCGTCAGAGGCTGCAACAGCCATCAGTCACCAGGTGAGCCCGGGGCGCGGATGTGGCCTTCCCCCGGCGGTCCTGC
The DNA here is from genome assembly GCA_004027655.1 of Graphiurus murinus. Lineage (NCBI taxonomy): Eukaryota > Metazoa > Chordata > Mammalia > Rodentia > Gliridae > Graphiurus > Graphiurus murinus. Next base: position 11,923 of record PVLC010032658.1, read on the forward strand.
CTTGTCCTCCCCCACGCGGGGGCCTCTGCCTCCTGAGCCTCCGCTTTCGTTGTAGGCCATCCAGATCCTGGGCGGCATGGGCTATGTGACAGAGATGCCAGCTGAGCGCCACTATCGTGACGCCCGTATCACCGAGATCTACGAGGGCACCAGCGAGATCCAGCGGCTGGTGATCGCCGGCCACCTGCTCCGGAGCTACCGGAGCTGAGCCACGTGCCCTCCACCTTGACCCCGTCACACTGGCGCGGGGACCCGCCTCCATGCCAGGCCACCCTGGCCCCGCGCTCAGGCCCCGGCTCCACACTCCGATCACACTGCGTGGGAGTGACCCAGGGAGAGGCAGGCGAGCCGTGACCTGGGGCTGACCCTGGCTGGCTCTGCTCCCTCTTCACCACCAGCCTGGCCTCCCGGCTGTGGCCTCCTGGAGGCGCTGGCCGAGGGCAGGGCCGAGTGACTCACCAAGTGGCTGACCTCCAAGGCCAGGGCTGGGGGAGTGGGCGGGCAGAATGAGGGCTTCAGCGGAGGCCGCCCTGGGCCGGGGCCCCAGCCTGGGGGCGCCTGAGGAGGGCCAGACAGTGGGGTGTGGGCGGCCTGATTGCGCCCAATAAAGCATACCTCTGCCGCCCTCGCCTGGCCGCGAGCACTGCGCTTCCTCTGTGCCTGCCCCGCCGCCAGGGAAGGAAGGCGGCAGGGGCCACAGCCCCAGGAGGGGCCCCCAGGCCTCCGGGCCTCGGCAGCAGGTGGGTGGAGGTTGTAGAGGCCCAGGTGGGAGGACTGGAGACTTGAAAGGGAGCCTTTCTGCTTAGGGTTCCAGTGCTCTGGGGCCATTTGGGAGCCAGCCAGTTAGGGGTGGGAGGACTTGCCAGGGTCTTGGTGCCCGGGCAGGGCTGGCTTTGGGCCAGGGTTGTGAGTGAAGGATCCAGAAACTTCAAGCAAAATATTCAAAGCAGGTGGGACCAGCCCATCGCAGTGGTGCACACCTGTAATCCCAGTACTTGGGAGGCTGAGACCAGAGATCTCAGGTTTGAGGACAGCCTCAGCAACTTGGGCCCCATTTCAAATAAAAAAATGGGGCCTCGAGTTCAATTCCCAGTACTAAAAAAAAAAAAAAAAAAAGCAGGCCAGACAGCCTGCAGAGCAGAGAGGGCTGGGAGACCCGGAGGGACGAGGGCGGGAGCACAGCGTCCCACCTGGAGCCGTTCTGGAGGAACCAGAGCCTTTGCCACGTGCGGCTGCCGCGCCAGGTGCCAGCGCTCCACCACCAGCTGCAGCTGTGGGCACTCCCCTGGCCTCCCGCCCCAGAGGCTGCCTCCCCTGCACAGGGCGGCGCGCTGTGGGCAGGGGAAGGGCAGCACTTGGTCTTGGTTGAGCCTGCAGCTTGGGGTGGGGGTCCGGTGGACTTAGGTCTTGGTTTCCCTCGCTGCCCTGGTGGGCTCCTGTGGGGCGGGGCCTGCGCGGGCGGAGAGGAAGGCCTCTCTCCATGCGTCCAGGCAGGCTGCCGCCCGGGGGCCAGCACAAGCTGGGGTACCTGCACCTTCCTCCTGGTTCCAGGTACGCGCCCGCCGGCTCACACCCTCTCTGGGTCTCCTCGACTAACTGGCCCCAGAGCCAGAGGGCGGAGCGGAGGTGTCCTGGCCTGTCGCTTCCTGACGACCCCAGTGGAGTTCCTCTGAGCCTGGCTCCTGGCCCAGGGAAGGTAGAGGACGGGCCTTGGGGGATTGTCTGGGACACCGGGTGGTGGTGAAGGGGGGGCTCCGAGGAGCTCCAGGCAGAGGCTGCGGGCCGGGGACCCCGCAGCCCTCGCCAGACTCCGGCCCCACTTGGCTTGGGGTTTGGCCTCCTGACCCTGAGAAGCTTTCGTGTTGGAATTCTGTGGTAACCTGGCCTCGCTCACCGGCTCAGGGCCAAGGCAGGCTCTGGAGGCCTGGTCACCGCCCCTCGTGGCCCGGGCTTCACGGAGCCCCCCGCAGACCCCCTCAGCCCCTCTCCAGTGGGAGAGACTCAGCACGCTCACCCTGGGCTCTGGCCAGGAGCCGGCTCCTTTCCACTTCAAACTGAATTCTCAGCTCTCCTGCCGTCCTAAGAACAGCACTCGCCTGCGTGACAGCCCGACTGGACGGGCCACCGCGTGACCCTTCGTGGCTGCAGCCCCGTGCTTGGGTTTTGCCCGTTGTCGTTTGTGGCGATGCTTTCCAAGGTCCAGGGCCAGGCGCCGCAGGTAGCTGAGAGCTCGCCTGTTCCCTTCTCTGGGACAGTTCCGCAGACTGAGACGGTGTTTTTGTGAAGTGTCCAGACTTCTTATTTGGGGGTGTGGGTACTGGGGATTGAACCCAGAGGCATTCTACCTCTGAGCTACACTCCCAGCACTTTTTAGTTTTATTTTATTTTTATTTTTTGCGGTACTGGGGATTGAACCCAGGGGCATTCTACTTCCGAGCTATACTCCCAGTCTTATTTTTTAATTCTTTATTCTGAAACAGGGTCTCACCAAGTTGCGGCGGGCCTCACTAAGTAGTTGAGGCTGGCCGAAAACCCGGATCCTTCTGTCTCAACATCCCAAGTACTGGGATTACAAGCATGCGCCACCATGCCCGACTTTTATTTTTGTTTTGAAACAGGGTTTCAGTACTTTACTGAGAATCTTGCTACATTGCTGAGGCTGGTCTCCAACCTATGATCCTCCTGTCTTAACCTCCCAAGTGCTGGGATTACAAGTGTGTGCCACCATGCCCAGCAAGTCTGTAATCCCAGTGTTTGAGAAGCTGAAATGGGAGGATTGCAGATTTGAGACCAGCCTTAGCAATTTAGCAAGGTCTGCAGCAACTTAGTGAGACCCTGTTTCAAAATAAAAAATAAAAATAGGGGGGCCAGGCGTGGTGGCGCATGCTTGTAAACCCAGCATTTGGGAGGCTAAGACTGGAGGATCCAAGTTTGAGGCCAGCCTCAGCTACCTAGTGAGGCACTCTGCAACTTAGGGAGACCCTGTTTCAAAATAAAGAATAAAAAATAGGGCTGGGGGTATAGCTCAGAGGTAGAATACCCCCGAGTTCAATCCCCAGTACCAGAAAAAAAAAATATGGGCGGGGGTGCAGCTTGGAGGTGGAGTGCCCCTCGGCTCAACCCCCAGCGCAACGAGTGGGCTTGTGGGGCCTTAGGCACCTGTTTCCTTAAGGTTACAGAGATTACCCAGCAGCCCTGCCCCGCGCCTCTGACAGTTTGTGAGCCCGAGCAGGAGCCACACCCACCAGCCCCTTTGATGCCACAAGAGGAATTTACGAATCTTTTCATGTTTGACCACTGTGTGTTCTGCTGAGAAACTGCCCTTCATTTCCTTTGTCTATTCTGTGGCTTGTTCGTCCCTTCCCCGCTGGTTTCTAATTTCCCATGTGTATGTATGTTTTCAATACGAATCATTTGTCAGGTGTATAGTTGCATAAACACCCAAATGAGAGCCAGGCATGGTAGTGTGCTCTTGTAGTCCCAGTACTTGGGAGGCTGAGACAGGAGGATCACAGATTTGAGGCCAACCTCAGCGATTTAGTAAGGCCTTCCACAACTTAGGGAGAACCTGTCTCAAAATTAAAAAAAAAAAAAAAAAAAAAAGGCTGGGGGTGTCACTCAAGGTAGAATGCCCCTGGGTTCAATCCCCAGTACTACAAAAAGAAAAAAAAAAAAAAGGTCAAGTGTGGTGTTGCAAGTTTGTAATCCCAATACTTGGGAGGCTGAGCCAGGAGGATCGCAGATTCATAGCCAACCCCAGCAATTTAGTGAGGCCCTGTTTCAAAATAAAGATTAAAAAATAAGGCTGGAGGGTGTAGCTTGGAGGTAGAATGCCCCTAGGTTCATTCCCCAGTACTGGAAAAAAAAAAAATTATATATTGTCAGCCAGGTGGCGCACGTTTGTAAATCCCAGTATTTGAGAGACTGAGACAGGAGTATCACAGGTTCATGACAAGCCTCAGCTACTTGGTGAGACCCTGTTTCAAAATAAAGAATAAAAAATAGGACTGAGGGTGTAACTCAGAGGTAGAATGCCCCTGGGTTCAATCCCTAGTACTGCAAAAAAAAAATTAATAATAATAATAAATGTTTTTCCGGGTGTGGTGGCCCACACCTGTAATCCCAGTACTTGGGAGGCTAAGACAGGAGAATTGCAGGTGTGAGGCCCTCATCCACTTAGCAAGACTCTGTTTCAAAATAAAAAATAAAAGTTGGGTGTGGTGGTACACTCCTGTAATCCCAGTACTTGGAAGACTGAGACAGGAGGATTGCAGGTTCAAGACTAGTCTCAGCAACTTAGTGTGACCCTGTTTCAAATTTTTAAAAAAATAGGGCTGAGGATTTATCTCAGAGGTAGAATATCCCTGGATTCCATCCCCAGTACCATAATATATAAATAAAATAATTGGTTTGGAAGTTTTATCTATTCTTCACAGATGTTTCAAGTATACTTTTCCTGGTTAAGAGCGTCAGGCAGCCGGGCGTGGTGGCACACGCTTGTAATCCCAGCATTTGGGAGGCTGAGACCGGAGGATCCGGGTTCGCGGCCAGCCTCAGCTACCTAGTGAGGCACTCCGCAACTTAGTGAGACTCGGTTTCAAAATAAAGAATAAAAAATAGGGCTGGGGGTATAGCTCGGAGTAGAATGCCCCAGAGTTCAATCCCAGTACTGAAAAAAAAAAGTGTCGGGCACCTTCTTCGGAGTGGTTTGGGGACGTCCTTCTGGATCCTTCCTGTGCACCGGCCGCCTCAGTGGGACCAACACTTTACGTCTGACTTTGCTTCCTTTTTCTACTTTACATTTGCTTTTTTCCCTCTTTTTCTCTCTGCTGTGTGTGGGGTACTGAAGATTGAACCCAGAGGTGGTCTACTTCTGAGTTATACCCCCATCCCTACTTTAGTTTTGTATTTTTTTGTGTGTGTGTGGTATTGGGAATTGAACTCAGGGGCATTCTACCTCCAAGCTCCACCCCCAGCCCTATTTTTTTTTTTTTTTTTTTTTTTTTTGTAGTACTGGGGATTGAACTCAGGGGCATTCTACCTCCGAGCTACATCCCCAGCCCTGTTTTTTATTCTTTATTTTGAAACCGAGTCTCACTAAGTTGTGGAGTGCCTCACTAGGTAGCTGAGGCTGGCCTCAAACCTGGATCCTCTGGTCTCAGCCTCCCGAATGCTGGGATTACAAGCGTGCGCCACCACGCCCGGCTCCCAGCCCTATTTTTTATTCTTTATTTTGAAACTGGGTCTCGCTAAGTTGTGGAGTGCCTCACTACGTAGCTGAGGCTGTCTCGAACCCCGATCCTCTGGTCTCAGCCTCCCAAATGCTGGGATTATAAGCGTGCGCCACCGTGCCCGGCTAGTTTTGTATTTTGAAACAAGGTCTCACTAAGTTGCCGTGGCCTTGAGCCAGTGATCCTCCTTGGGTACAACTGGGTGTGCACAACCACACCCAGCTGTCCTGTTTCACTTTCCACGTCCGTATATTCTCGTGACTCATTCATTTTTTTTTTTTTTTTTTTGCGGTACTGGGGATTGAACTCAGGGGCATTCTACCTCCGAGCTACACCCCCAGCCCTGTTTTTTATTCTTTATTTTGAAACCGAGTCTCACTAAGTTGCGGAGTGCCTCACTAGGTAGCTGAGGCTGGCCGCGAACCCGGATCCTCCGGTCTCAGCCTCCCGAATGCTGCTGTCTTTAAACATTCCTTGTGTGTCTGTCCCAGTTCTGCCAAACTGCTCTCCCATGCTCAGCATTACCAGGCGTGAGGTCGGCTCGGGTTCCGGGCGGCCACGGCAGGTGATGGGACTCGTGGGATCCAGTGGGCAGCCTGGCGTCAGGGCAGGGGCGCCCGCGAGGGTGCTGTGGGCGCCGTGGCACACACCTGCCGTTGAAGCACTTAGGATCTCGGGGCTGACGCCAGTGCAGTAGCTTAGGCCCCGCTTCAAAATGAAAAACAAAGTAGGGCGGGGCGTGCACTCCAGAGGTAGGATGCCCCTGGGTTCAATCCCCAGTACAATACACATGCCTGCGTGCGCACACACACACACCACATAGACACACACACACACCACAGGCACACACACACACCACATAAACACACACACACACACA
>PVLC010032659.1:0-18033 GCA_004027655.1 Graphiurus murinus
CCTTGGCCTCTACGTTGGTCAACTTGATTATTATGTGGCGTGGTGAGCCTCTTCTTTGGTCCTGTCTTGAGGGAGTTCTGTATGTTTCCTGTACCTGTGTGTCGACTTCTCTTTCTATGTTTGGAAAATTCTCTGATATTACTTCTTTGAAGAGATTGTTTATTCCAAAAGTTTCAACTTCTGATCCCTCTTCTATGCCCATTATTCTTTGGTTAGCTCTTTTAAAATTGACCCAGATCTCTTTGATGTCCAATTCATACTGACGTATTTTTTTTTTCTAAATTGTGTACTATAGATTTGTTTTTGGCATGGTCATCTTCTAAGAGTGATATTCTATTTTCCATGTGATCTAATCTGCTGTTTATAGTTTGAATTGATGCCTTCATTTCAGTTATTTCATCTTTCACTTCCTTCAATGCTTCTCTTTGGTTCCTTTTCATGTCATTGAATTCTTTGTTTATTTGTTCTTTTATTTCTTCCTTTATTTCTCTAAAGCTCTGCCTACATTCTTTCCAAAAATCCTGTATTGTTTCTAGTATTAAAGATCTGAATTTTTCTTCTGGTAATCTCTGCCATTCTGGGTTGGTGATATCTGTTACTGAGGGGTTGTGGTAGCTCATTGTTTCTTTGTTATTTTTCCTTCCCATGATTTCCCTGTTCTTTGATTTATATCTTTGCTGCTCTTGTAAGTTTTCACATCCAAACTCTGTAGGGGGGGGTTAGAGGTGTCTGAGGGTGTATACAGGGACAGCTTGTAATCAGTGATAAAGGTTGGGTGAGAGGTCACAGTGATGAATGCAGGAATAGGGTAAAGAAGAGGTATGTTCCAGTGGAATAAGAGGTTGATTGTGTTGCGGAGATCTATTGTAAAGATTAGTGTTAGTAGATATGACAGGAGATTCTAGTAATCAATATAGAGTTTTGAGTGTGGGAGTATGAGACAGTCTTGATATGAGACAAGAAAAAAAGAAAAAGAAAAAGAGAAGGGAGGAGGTACAGTGTTGAGGAGAGGAATATAGGGGGGAGAGAGCGAGGGGAAGCTTATAATAGGGAAAAGGAGGAGAGTCAACAAGTTAAGCAAGTAAAAACAAAGCAAGCAATCATCCAAACAAACATAAGTAAACCAAGGCAATACAAAACAGAAACTGAGTAAAAACCAATAAACCTTGACACCCCAAACAATACAGAACAAAACAAAACAAACCAAAAACAAAAAACTCGAAATGTAAAAACAGCAACCAACCACTAGAACAAACACCCTGCTAGTTCGTAAGTATCGAGCTTAAATTTTCGAGTGTGTCTGTATCATTTTTATTTGCCATCAGTGCAGGCAGGGGGTTTCATTGTTGCCTCTCCCGCTGCTGGCTTCTGTCTCTGGGCTCTCCACAGGGCCTGGCTGTGTCTCTCTCTCTGCCTTTGCTGATGGCTGGAGTGCAGTCTAAAAGCCAGGCCTTTTCAGATGCCCTATGTGTACCCGTAGAAGAGCGGGTGCCTGTGTCTATCCTTCTTATAGGGGTCCCGCACCTCAGCGGCCCAATACCACTTACAAGTCGCTGCTGCTCGGATTTCCATTGTTGCCTGCTTCACCTCTGCTCACTGCGGGCGCAAGAGGACAGTGGGGGTCTGCGTAGCTGGCAGGGCGTTGGCTGGAAGTGGCTGGCACACCAGGCGCCCGCTCCCTTGTTTTTCCTGGGGTCTATGTCACTCCATGCCAGGCCAGGTCATTGGATCTGCCAAGGTGCCTGTAGTTTTCGGTGTCTGGGTGACTGCCACAGCTTCACGCCCGGGTTCCGTAGACCTGAGGCCTGCACCAAGCCTCTGCTTGGCGGTTCCAGATCCCTGCTGCTCTGCCTTCTCCTCTGGTCGCTGGGAGGCGCAGGTTGGTGATAGTCTGGCTAGATGGCAGGAAGCTGGTTGGGAAGGGCCAGTGGGGAAGATGGTGGCCGCTGTTTCACGGCGCGCCGGCTCCCCCCATTCCTCCTGGACTCAGATCCTCAGCTCCGGTTTCACGCTCAGGCTTCCGTTAAGAAGCTGTGTCTTATTTTGAGCTCTTCTGGGCGGTCACAGTTCTGCCCTGAGGCGATGTGCTGGGACAGACCCCAGACCCGCGGGCGCTTACGCTGAACGCCCCACGAGTTCTGGTCTCTGCCTGGGTGCGGCGTGGGGTGCCGGGGGTGCTGGGTCCTGGGGTTTGCTGTTCTCAGCGTCTGGGTGGTTCCCACGGGTCCTGGTCCTGTTTTTCCACAGCCTACTTCTTCGCTGCAGAGCCTGGCAGTGATCCGCCCCGGCAGAGCCGGGCGGGAGTCCGCGTGGAGCGTGGGATCGCTGCGCGGTGGGGTCCTTTGTTGTCCCCGCTCTGCTTCCTTGATCTTCTTTATTTGTTTGTGGTTCAAATTTCGCTTTTTTTTCTTCTGTTAAAAAGTTCTTTTTATGGTAAATTTAAATCCAAATCACAGCGTCTGGGGAAAGGTGTTTCACTCAGTCGCCATCTTGGATCCTCCCCACTATACATACTCTTAAGTAACTCCCCCTTCATATAATTTTAAGCCTTGAAAATCTTTCCATAACTCTATAGGTCTACCTTGTATGTTTTTCTTTAAATTTTTTATTGGTGCATTGTATTCATACATCTTTGTTAGGTACAAGCTGGTAAAGGCATACATGCACACATCTCTTATTTAACCCTTCCCCAATTCCCACCCCACTCCCTCGCCCTTCCTCCTTCTCAAGTTTAGTTTAGTGATTGACTTTGATATGTTTGTGAAAGTACATCATGTGCATTAGGGTGCCCCACCCTCCCACATCACCTTCAGTTAAGTCAACTTCTTTGATCATCTAAGGGTTTTCCTTCTTCGTCTGGAGTCCCTTTTATGTCCCACTTTTCCCCTAGTTTCTGCATATTAGGTAGAGCATCTGATTTTTTACTTTTCATGACTACTAATCTCACTCAGCATAATGTTTTCCAGTTTCATCCATTTCCCTGCAAATAACATGATTTTGTTCTTCTTTATGGCTGAGTAAAATTCCATTGTGTACATATCCCATAGTTTTGTAATCCATTCATCTGTCGATGGACATCTTGCCTGGTTCCATAGTTTGGCAATTGTAAATTGTGCGTCTATAAACATAGATACACATGCATCGGCCTGCTAGTTTGGTTTCCATTCTTTTGGGTAGATACCCAAAAGTGGTATTACTGGATCATATAGTAGGTTCATTCCCCTGTGTATGTTTTAATACTCCATTGGATAGAAGTAGCAATTTTCCTACCTAGCTGCTTATTGATAGATACACAGATTTTCAGTTTTTGTCAATTAGAAACAAGCCTACGCTGGGTGTGGTGGCATACACCTGTAATCCTAGTACTTGGAAGGTTGAGACAGAGGATTGCAAGTTTTCTGCCAGCCTCAGCAACTTAGTGAGACCCTCAGCAATTTAGTGAAACCCTGTTTCCAAATAAAAATAAAATAAGGCTGGAGGTGTAGCTAGGAGGTAAGAATGCTCATGGGTTCAATCCCCAGCACCACACACACACACAAAAAAAAAAAAAAAAAAAAAAGAAAGAAAGAAAGAAAGAAAAAAAGAAAGAAAGAAAGAAAGCCAGGCGTGTTGCACGCTTGTAATCCCAGCATTTGGGAGGCTGAGACCAGAGGATCTGGGTTCGCGGCCAGCCTCAGCTACCCAGTGAGGCATTCCGCAACTTAGTGAGACCTAGTTTCAAAATAAAGAATAAAAAATAGGGCTGAGGGTGTAGCTCGGAGGTAGAATGCCCCATAATTCAATCCCCAGTACTGCAAAAAAAAAGAAAAAAAAGTAAAGAAAAAAGAAAGAAAAGAAAGAGAAACAATGATGCAATAAATATCCTTGCATCTTTGTATATATGCATATTTTTCTAGAATAAATTGATGAAAGTGGATTTTCTGGGTCAAAAGTATATATGTAACTATGCACAATGAAAATTGTCATAGATAATGGCAAATTGCCCTTCAAAAATACTACTTAATTGGCACTCCCACAGCAGCATGTAAGAGCAACTTATTTCCCCACAGGCTTGGGTATTCTCAGTCTTCTGAAATTTTATCAATCTACTTGGCAAAAATGGTATGTCATTCTTGTTTCAATCTGTGCTTAAAAAGCAGTCAATGGCATTTTTATATTATTGGCCTTTATATTTTAGATTTTATAAATTGGTCATTCCTGTCCCTTGGCAATTGCATTTACATTAGTATATTGCAGAGAGGAGAGGGCCTTGTAAACCATATGAGACTATGATATATTCTTTTTAAAAAAGATGAGTAAGCCCGGGGGATTGATTCTCACCATAAAACCAGTTCTTAGATGCTGTATTTGACATCATTTTGGAGGGCTATGCAGGAAAGGAATGTCAACCTACAATAATTGAGATTTGGGTTTCATAGTGATTTTTTGCGGTACTGGGGATTGAACTCAGGGGCATTCTACCTCTAAGCTACACCCCAGTTCTATTTTTTTTTAATTCTTTATTTTGAAATAGGGTCTCACTAAGTTGTGGAGAGCCTCACTAAGTAGCTGAGGCTGGCCGTGAAACTGGATCCTCTGGTCTCAGCCTTCCAAGTACTGGGATTACAAGTGTGCACCACCACGCCCGGATTCATAGTGATTATTGTCTTGTGGAATTAACTCTTGATTTTTTAGCCACAGGGAGATGATAAGATAATATAATCACATAAGCCAGGGACAGAAATAGGCATTTGCTCATCCATCATGGACAAAGTTCAGAAATAACTTTGGCAGTAGCTTCCTATGAGACAAGGGCACACCTGATTTAATTTTTCATAGATACTACCGAACTGTCTACCAAAAAAAGCTATACCAATGGGCATGCCCTTCAGTAGTGTTCAAGAGGGTTTTGTATGTATCATTTCACTTAATCTTCAAATAATCTCTTAAGTCTCTAGGGCTATCTGGCATAGACTCTAATGTAAATGGTGACCCCTTTTGTTGGATGGACATCCAGTACCGTGGCCCTACGTCCCCATTTTACTGAAGCAAACACTGAGATCTGGGGAGGTTCAGTTACTTCCTCAAAGTTATATAGCTGATAGGTGTCAAGAGAGTTGGGATTCCACCCCAGGCTGTCTGACTCCAGAACCAGTGATTATTGGTTCCAAGGTCATCTAGAGTGCCTTAATGCTACTGTAATCTTCTTAGTGAGGAGAGGGAAGGAGGGGATCCATGGACTTAGGGCAGTGCTATCTCTCCCATTCCTGAGTCCAAGTCTTTCAGTGAGAAGCAAGCTCCAGAGACAGAATAAAGTAGGTAATTTGGCTCAGGCAAAGATATTGGAGAAACAAACTGCTGTTGCATTATGAATATAATAAGGCAATTAGGTAGGTAGAAATAATAATTCTCTTTTGATTATATGCATAAGGACCATGTGTAGAAAATAAATTTGAGCCGGGCGTGGTGGCGCACGCTTGTAATCCCAGCATTCGGGAGGCTGAAACCGGAGGATCCGGGTTCGCGGCCAGCCGCAGCTACCTAGTGATGCACTCCGCAACTTAGTGAGACTCGGTTTCAAAATAAAGAATAAAAAATAGGGCTGGGGGTGTAGCTCAGAGGTAGAATGCCCCTGAGTTCAATCCCCAGTACCGCAAAAAAAAAAAAAAAGAAAATAAATTTGAAGTCCAGTCTACCTTTCCTTGGCCTCCCCTCCCCCCATCACCACTAGTAGCATGTTTGTCACTGCCTCTCTAGACTGTCCAGCTGGTGTGTACTCTGGGAGCCCTAATCTGACTTTTCTTATTAGCCAAGGCTAAAATAAAATTAGGATGAAACTCTTCAGCCAAAAAAATTTTTCATTCCAGTGTCAAATAGAGATGGTTGTTATATATCTACTACTTGTTTATTTGCATCAGAATTGACTCATAATTATAATGTACAATTTGACTATACTGCCAAAGATGATAAAAATTTAACTGAAATTCAAACTGGGCAGATATACTTTCACTAAAAGGAAGAAGGCTGGATTTTTATAGAAGAAGGGACGCATATGTAAGCCTGACCAACACCATTCCTGAACTCAGCCAATTCACAGCATGCACTGATCTGGTAGTTGTGGATGACGACTCAAGTTACTGGCTGGCCTTCTCCTATATTATTAAAAACACCCTAGGCAGAGAAAACATAGACCTTGGACTTGCAGGGGACCATCAGCAGCTAATACTATACAACTCGGGCAGGACCTTTTATATCCATTACCACCTGACTCCGTTTCAATGGCATACAGTATGCTTGACATGGGACGGTGTAAAGGGCAGAAGTAGAATGCCCCTGGGTTCAATCCCCAGTCAGTACAAAAAAAATCCCCTAATTAAACATTGTTACAATACTGATACCTAATTGACAGTTCTGATTTAAATTTAGTCAACCACATTCTAATAATTTCCCTTGTAGCTCTTTTTTGCTTGGTCTAGGATCCAATTCACATCTACCCATTGCATATAGTTACCATGTCTCTTTAGACTCTACTTTGGAACAAAACCTCAATCTTCCCTTGTCTGTCATGACCTAGACAATTCTAGCATACTTAAGGTCCCTTGATTTGGGTTTGTGTAATATATTCTAATGGTTAAGTACATGCTATGCTGTTTTGGCAAGAATATCATGTAAGTGACATTGTATTCTTCCTAGAGCATTACATTGTAAACACATGGTGCCAATGTGTCCCATTATTCCTGATTATAACTTTGACCACTTGATTCTGATGTCTGCTGGATTTATTTCTCCACTGTAAAGTTATTATTTTCCTTTGTAGTTATTAAGTAATTTCTGGTACAATACTTGAGAGCTATATAAATATCTTCTTCTGACCAAACTTTCACCCAATAGTTTTACATCTACTGATGATTGTTGTCTGAATTACTATTTACTATGATAGTGGCAAATCATTTTGAAAACTCCATTACTTTTCTACGTTTCTTAGTTGGCATTCTACTGTAAGGAGGAACTTTCTCTTCTTCCATATTTACTTATTCACTCGTTCATGTGTTTATATGAGCACGAACTCATGGGTTCTCATTTTACTGATTGGGTTACAATCTGTTACATCATCATCATCGTCGTCGTCGTCATCATCATCATTATTGTTATTATTTGTGGTATTGAGAATTGAAACCAGGAGCATTCTACCTCTGAGATAAATCTCCAGCCCCTTTTCATTTTTTTAAACTTTGAAACAGAGTCCCACTAAGTTACTGTACACTGGCCTTGAACCTGTGATCCTCTTGTCTCAGCTTCTCAAGTAATGGGATTATAGGTTTGCAACACTGTGCCTAGTTACTATCATTTATTTTGATGCTCAAATTGGCCCAAATTTGGTAAGTAGGAACCCTCCAATCTGGCTCTTGTGTTCTTTTGACAAGTTCCCTCATTTTTTTGAGAAATTCCTTACTTTTTGGCTCAGTAAGATGTTCTAGATTCATCTTGTACTTTTTCTGTTCAGTCCAAGAATCAGTCATTTTACCAAGGAGCCCTGGTTCCTTTTAGCGGGGAATGGTATTTATAAAACAATTCACTTTTCTTTTGAGTACAATGATGGCACTGTATAACTGTTTGGAATGGAGTTCTTGTAAAAAAAAAACGGTCTTATTGGAATTATATATGTATATTTCTCATCTTGGGTGTGGAGAAGGAAGTGTAGAATTATTTTTCTCTGTATAATCTCATTCTCTGCACAATTCCATTCCTCCCCATCATCATCACCAGCAGTAGCAGCAGCAAACAAACTTGAAGCATGGGTATAAGTGATAATAGCATTAATATAGGATTTTTCTCATTTCCTGAAGTGTTCACTTATTTTAGAGGAGTGTTATTTGATATTCTTATGAATTTTTTTGAAGTGGGTAGAGAGCAGGTAGGGAAGAAATTAGGGCTAGATCCAAGTTGAAGAGTGGTCTCCCAGACTATGGAAATATGTATTCACCAACAGTTTGGATATAGTTTTAATAGCAGAGGCACATTGCAGGGGATTTCTATTTCTTGGATATCAGATCAGTGCAAAGGAACAACAAACCTATTCCTTTGTACTAATACCAACACCTAAAGGCACTTGAATTTTCTCATTTATTTTAAAAAATTTGTACTTTATTTATTTTAAAAAATGTGTGTGTGTGTGTGTGTGTGTGTGTGTGTGTGTGGTACTGGAGTTTGACCCCAGGGGGCATTCTACCTCTGAGCTACACCCTAGCCCTGTTTACTATTATTATTATTATTTTTTTTTCCTTTTTACTTTTTTATTAATAATAATAATTGGTGCATTGTAATCATACATCTTTCTTAGGTACAAGCTGATAAAGGCATATATGCACACATTTATCATTTAACCCCTTCCCCAATTCCCACCCCACTCCCTTGACCTCCCTCCTTCTCAAGTTCAGTTTAGTGATTGACCTTGATATGTTTGTGAAAGTACTTCTATAAGGAAAACTATAAAAAGTTGAAAAAAGAAATTTATGAAGACCTTAGAAGATAGAAAGATCTTCCATTCTCTTGGATAGGTAGAATAAATATCATAAAAATGGCCACCCTCCTAAAAATGATCTACAGATTCAATGCAATACCCATGAAATTACCAAGTGTACTCCTCACAGACAGAAAAATCAGCCCTTAAATTCATCTGGAAAAACAAAAAGCACAGGATAGCCAAAGTTAGTTCTTAGCAATAAAAACCATGCAGGAGGTATCACAATACCTGACTTTAAACTCTACTACAAAGCCACAGTAATAAAAACAGCAAGGTATTGGCACAAAAACAGACACATAGACCAATGGAGCAGAATAGAAGACTCAGAAACAGACCCACGTGCTTACAGTCAACTGATTTTTGACAAAGGAGCCAAAAATATACACTGGAAAAAAGATAGCCTCTTTAACAAATGGTGTTGGCAAGACTGGTTAACCATATGCAGGAAAATGGAAATAAACCCCACTTTCTCCCCTTGCACAAGAGTCAACTCAAGGTGGATCAAAGACCTGGAAGTTAGACCAGAGACCTTGCAGCTACTTGAAGAGGGCATAGGACCAACACTTCAACACATAGGCACAGGTAAAAACTTTCTCAACAAGACCTCCAAAGCACAAGCAACCCTCAGGAAGATCAATACATGGGATTGCATTAAATTATTAAACTATTATTTTAAAATTAGGTTCCTGAGAGCCTTGCTAAGTTGCTAAGGCTAGCCACGAACCTGAGATCTTCCTGTCTCAGCCTCCCAAGTACTAGGATTACAGGCATGTGCCACCAGGCTCCATTATGTTTTCTCTTTTCTGATGACTTGAAAATAAAGAATAATCCTATTTGGCCGTCACTACAAAACTTAGCTAGGGACTAGTTGGCTAACTCTGAACAGCTCATGCAAAGAAATTTAAATAACTTTATCTTTGATCTAAAGAACTAGAACTATGGCCTTAGTAAATCCACATGCTGTACAGTGTTCTTTTCCCCCTGGTTTTCCTATGCCTTTATTTAAATTTTTAAGAATTTTAGAAGGAGCCATAGGGAAAGTTCACCAAGTGCTGTGTGCATATATGTCACTATCACTCTGAAGTGAGACTACAATGCACCAATAAAAGTATGTATAAAATTGTATTGGTGCAATGTAATTATACATAATAATAAGATTCAAAGTGATGCATCCCACCAGTCCCTTCTTCACTATAAATGCTAGTGAGGAAATAAAACCAAGAATCGGTAATAGTGATGACATCAAATTTAAAAACTTCTGCACAACAAAAGATACAGTGAAGCCGGGCGTGGTGGCGCATGCTTGTAATCCCAGCATTCGGGAGGCTGAGACCAGAGGATCCGGGTTCGAGGCCAGCCTCAGCTACCTAGTGAGGCACTCCGCAACTTAGTGAGACCCGGTTTCAAAATAAAGAATAAAAAATAGGGCTGGGGGTGTAGCTCGGAGGTAGAATGCCCCTGAGTTCAATCCCAAGTACCACAAAAAAAAAAAAAAATTTAAAAAAAATTAAAAAAAATATACAGTGATCTTAACCTAATCTGAGCTGGGCATGGTGTCATTCACCTTTAATCCCAGCAATTGGGAGGCTGGGATAGGAAGATCACAGGTTCCAGGCCAGTTTCAGCAACTTCCCAAAACCATGTTTCAAAACAAACAAACAAACAAACAAACAAACAGTAAAGGGGCTAAGGTATAGTTTAATTCAATCCACAGTACTACACCCAGAAAAATAAATAAAAATGATAAAAATGGAATCTGGCCAGCTAATGACCATAGCTTTTCTACCTCTTATCTGGTAAGTAACTAAATCTAACTATTGTGCAAAATTGCTCATTTTTTGTGTGTACTGTGTTTGAGCCCAGGGGCATTCTATGACTCTGAGCTAGACTCCCAGCCCTTTTTATTTATTTATTTTTTGAAACAAATCTCGCTAAATTGCTGAGGCTGGCCTCACACCTTTTCTCTTTTGTACACTTTTTTATACTTTTATTGGTGCATTATAGTCTCACATCATAATGTAATAGTGATATACATGCACACAGCACTTGATGAGCTTTCCTTCCTATCTCCTTCTCCTCTGCCTCCTTTCCCATACAAGATATTGAGATTGGCATTGGCATTCTCACATATGTACATAATATTAGTGGAGGAAGTGTTTCCTTCATTAATTCCCTGCCTCCCAACCGCCTCCCTTACTCCACTGGAGTTTCTCCTCCATTATATAAAGTCCTGCCTATATCCCAATTACTCCCTAAGCTTCTGCATATGGAAGAAAACATATGACCCTTCACTTTCTGTGACTGGATAATCTCACTTAACATAGTGTTTTCCAGGTCCATCCATTTTCCTGCAAATGACATTATTTTGTTCTTCTTTATCACTGAGTAGAATTCTACTCTGTGTATATCCCATAATTTTTTAATCCATTCATCTGTTGATGGGCACCTAGGTTGGTTTCATAATTTGGCTATTGTGAATTGTGCTGCTATGAACATGGGTATGCATATATTACTGTAGTTCTCTGATCTCAGATCTTTTAGAAAGATACTAAGGTGTGGTATACTCAGATCATATGGTGGATCCATTCCCAGTTTTCTGAGGAATCTCCACACTGATCTTCATAGCGGCTGTACTAATTTGCATTTCCACCAACAATGTAGAAGAGTTCCTATTTTCCCACATCCTTGCCAGCATGTATTGTTGTTCGACTTCTTGGGGATTGCTATTTTAATTGGAGTTAGATGGAATCTAATTTTAGTTTTGATTTGAATCTCCCTGATTGCTAATGATGTTGAACATTTTTTCATGTGTGTATTGGCCATTTTCATTTCTTTTTTATGAAATGTCTAGTTTGATTGTCCATTTTTTATTGAATTGTTTGTTTTTTTACTGGTAGGTTTCTTAAGTTCTTTGTATATTATCGATATTAGTCCTCTGCCAGACGAGTAGCTAGCAAAGAACTTCTCCCATTCTATCAACTCTCTATTAGGTTCTTGATGGTTTCCTTTGCTCCACAGAAGCTCTTTAATTTAATGTAATCCCATTTATTAATCATCATTTTAATTTCTTGTGTCTTGGCAGTCTTATTGAGGAAGTGTCTACCTGTGCCTACATGTTGGAGTGTTGGACCTATGCCCTCCTCTAGTAATTTCAAAGTCTCTGATCTAATTTCTGGATCACTGATCCATTTCGAGTTGACTCTTGTGCAGGGTGAGATGTTGGGATTTCATTCCATTTTTTCTACAAATGGAAAACCAATATTCCCAACACCATTTGTTGAAAAGACTATCTTTTCTTTAATGTGTCTAGCACCTTTGTCAAAAATCAATTGACTATAAGTGTGTGGATTTGTTTCTGTATCTTCTATTCTGTTCCATTGGCCTATGTGTCTGTTTTTGTGCCAATACCATGCTGTTTTTTTTTTATTACTACAGCTCTGTAGTTTAATTTGAAGTCAGGTAATCTCCCTTTTGTACACTTTTAAATATACATCCCATCTATTTGGTCTGATTTAGTCCTGGTGGGCATAATACACGAATAATCCAATACAACAAACACAAATGGACACCACCTAAAATGACAATCAAACAAAACATGTACAAACTGTTCTCCCTACTACTCAGGTTTATTCAAGCATTCTTTCCAAAGCTTCAAACAGGAGTTACTAACCTGACTCTCAGGTTAGTAACTTGGAGGAGTTGGCAAAACCCTTGAAATTTGTATGCAACACCCTAAAACTGCAAGGTGGATTATTTTCCCCTAAGAACAGAGTCTACAGTTTTCATCACATTCTAACAAAATAATTGTTGCCTTTGATTAAGTTCTTACCACATGCCAGGCATTTGATCAATGAGGAAAGAGAGGCTCAGAGAGGTTAAGCAAATTGCCTGAGGTCACCAATCAAATAATGGAGCTGGGGTTTAGACAAAGATGAGTCTGGCTGCAAAGCCCATGTTCTTTTTACACCCCACATCATGTAGGACTCAAGAGATTCTGTGGCCCCCAAAAGGTTATGAACCACCATTTTAGAAGCTTCCTTTGAAGGGACTCTCTAGCACTTATAACCCACCTGGGGAAATTAGGCTACAAGACAGAGTCACTGCTGGCACATTACTGAAGGCACTGTAACAATGTAGAATTCCTCTTACTTCTGCCTTGGCTATATGACATGTACTAAGAAGGTGGCAATACAGGAATAAATATGAGTGATTACAACTTGTCAACTTTAACTATTGCCTAATAAATTGGTAGATGTGGCCCATAGAAGGATTATAACTTTTAAAGATAAATTTTAATGAGCATATTATTAGGTTACAAATCTCAATAAATCTATTTACACATAAATTATATATGTATTTATATATTCATGAGAACAAGACTTTCGGGGAACATTTGCTGAAAAACATGACCCCTATCTGGATTTAATAAACAAGTATTTGCTACAGTTGGAGATGTCTCAGGAATATTTAAGAAGCATAGTGACAAATAATAATAGTAAAAGTACAAATCATTAGGAATTTATCATGGGGGCATTTCATTTTATTTTCTGGTACTAGGGATTGAAACCAGGGGCATTCTACCTCACAGCTACACCCCAGCTTTTTTTATTTTAAAATAGAGTCTCACTTGTTGAGGCTGGAATGAAACCTGCAATTCTCCTGTCTTAGCCTCCCAAATACTAGAATTACAGGTATGTGTCACCACGACCAGCTTGGGGCCATTTTAAAGGCTCTTTTTCTTATTTTCAAAAATTACAAATGCAGCAAATATGGTCGTGAATAAAATAGATTTGAACAATACAAAGTATAGAGTATAAAGTAAAACCTATTCTCTCCACAGAAATGTCTATTAAACATTTTTCCATGGGTTTATAAGTGTGTGTATTTGTGCATGTATGTTCATGAGTGTGCATAACTTAAAAACAAAAGTAAAATATACATACATAGTGTTTTACAACTTACTTAATATTATCATGGAAAGCTGGGTGCCATGGTGCATGCTTGTAATTCCAGTACTTGGGAGACTGAGATAGGAGGATTGCAGGTTCAAGGCCAGTATACAGTAACTTACCAAGACCCAGTTTCAGAATAAAAAATAAAAAGGGCTAGGGGTGAAGCTCAGAGGTAGAATGCTCCTGGGTTCAATCCTCAGTACCACACGCAAACAAATATTATCATGGGCACATAAGTACATTTAAATCTATTTTAGGGTAATCTATATTTAATTGTAAAGATATAACGTGATTTATTTAACTAACCTACCACTGGTGGATATTTAAAAATGTTTCATTTTTTTGCAGTTATGAATGATTCTATAATAAATTTCCTCATACATACATGTATACATCTTGGTATACTGGGCTTGCAATTTCATAGGATACAGTCCTACGGGTAGAATTTCTCAGAAAAAGCACATAAACTTTTAAAATTTAAATTGATTCATCATTGTTATGACTTATTAATTTAACTTTCATTAAAATTAATTTGTCTCTTAATGTTAAATTAATACATACATATAGTAAAGAGTTAAAAGTATATAAAGGCAGAAATCCAAAGCAAAAGTATCCTCTCATTTCAACCCCTGACCCCAAGTGCCCTTCCTCAGGAGCAACTATTGTTAACAATATCTTAGGTATACTTATAGAAAAAAAAGTAAGCTTCATGTTTACATGCAAATATTCTTGCCCCCCCTTTTCAAGTCTGGGATCATCATTATATGTATAGTTTTCAGTATCTTTTAAAAATACTTTTATTGGTGCATTATAATTATATATCATAGTGAAGTTCAAAGTGATACAAACATACATGCACATAGTACTTGGTGTATTTCCTTCCACATTCCACCTTTCTCTCACCCATCTCCCTCCTCATACATGTTAGTGAGACTGGTAATGATATCTTCATAGACTTAACATTATTTGAATTGTTTCCTTCATCAATCTTCCTTTTAACCTTCCACTCTACCCTATTCCCTTCCCACTATTCTACTGGTCTCTCTCTCCTCATTTATCTAAAGTCCCCCCTTTCTTTTCCCTACTAACCCACATTATTTTTTAAATTGGTGCATTGAAATCATACATCGTTGTTAGGTCTAAAGTCCCTTGTATTTCCTATTTTTTCTCTTGCTTCCATATATGAGAGAAAATATATGACCCTTGACTTTCTGAGGCTGGCTAATCTCACTTCACATAATATTCTCTAGTGTCACTCATTTTCTTGCAAGTGACATAATTTTGTTCTTTTTTTTTTTTTTTTTTTTTTTTTTTTTTTTTTTTTTTTTTTTTTTTTTTTTTTTTTTTTTTTTTTTTTTTTTTGCGGTACTGGGGATTGAACTCTGGGGCGTTTTACTTCTGAGCTATACCCCCAGCCCTATTTTTATTCTTTATTTTGAAACCAGGTCTCACTAAGTTGCGGAGTGCCTCACTAGGTAGCTGAGGCTGGCCGTGAACCCGGATCCTCCGGTCTCAGCCTCCCAAATGCTGGGCTTACAAGTGTGCGCCACCACGCCCGGCAATTTTGTTCTTCTTTATGTTTCAATAAAATTCAATTGTGTGTATATACCACATTTTCTTCACCCATTCATCTGTTGATGGACACCTAGGTTGGCTCCATAATTTGACTATTGTGAATTTTGCTTCTATAAACATGGGTATGCATGTATCACTATAGTATTCTGATTTTAATTTTTTTTGGAAAGATACCAAGGAGTGGTATCACATGGTGGGTCACATGGTGGTTCCATTCCTAGTCTTCTGAGAAACTGTCATACTACTCTCCACAGTTGTACTAATTTACAATCCAGTCAACAGTGTATAAAGAGTTCCTATTTCCTCACATCCTCACCAGCATTTATTATTGTTTGTATTATTGGTGATTCCCATTCTAACTGAAGTTAGATGGAATCTCAGTGTAGTTTTGATTTGCATTTCCTTGTGCTAATGATGTTGAACCTTTTTTTCATATATTTGTTGGTCATTTGTATTTATTCTTTAGGTAATTATCTGTTTAGCTTAATTGCTCATTTTTCAATTTGTTTATTTGTGTTTTTAGTGTTATGTTTTTTAGTTCTTTATATATCCTAGATATTAGTGCTCAATTGGAGGAGTAATTGGCAAAGATTTTCTCCCATTCTGTAGGCTGTCTTTAGACTCTTGATTGTTTCCTTTGCTGTGCAGAAGCATTTAAATTTGATAGCATTTCACTTATTGATTCTCAGTTTTAAGTCCTGAGCTTTGGGTGTCTTATATAAGGAAGTCTCTACTAGTGTGTGTATGTTGGAGAGTTGGTCCTGTGTTTTCTTCTAGTTATTGCAAAGTTTCTGGTTTAATTTCCAGGTACATCATCCATTTTGAATTGACTTTTGTGCAGGGTGAGAGAAAGGGGCCTAATTTCATTCTTTTACACATGGATATCCAGTTTTTCCCAGCACCAGTTGTTAAAAACGTTGTATTTTCTCCACTGAATGCTTTTGGCTTTTTTGTCAAAAATCAACTGGCTATAAGTCTGAAGATTTGTCTTTGTATTTTCCATTTTGTTCCATTGGTCTATGTGTCTGTTTATGTGATAGTAACATCCTGTTTTTGTTATTATTACTCTGTAGTATAAGTTGAAATCAGGTATTGTGATGCTTCCAGCATGGCTTTTTATTATTCAGAATTGCTTTGGACATTCTGGGTCTTTTGTTCTTTCCACATGAATTTTAGGGAGATTTTTTCTAGCTCTATGAAGAATGACATTAGTATTTTGATAGGAATTTGAATGGTCATTTTGACGATATTTATTCTGCATCTGTTTTTTATTTTAATAATGAATTTCAGAGATAATTCTATGTCAGAAAATATATAGCTATCTGATTATTTCTGGGGGTGGGCTTCTATAATTTATTTAAGAAACTCCGCCTGAAGGACTTAAGTTGATTCCAGTTTTAAGCTATGACAAAAATATGCAAGATTTATTAAAAGTAATGGGCGGTGAGAGAAATGGCTCAAAGGAACCATTAAGAACTAAGAAGACACTAAAGACCATTAAGAACATGCTAAAGTTCCTCTTTAGGTATGGCGAGCATAGTTTCCTAATCTCAACACAGACACGTGATTCAATAGAGAATTTGTTCTGAATTGTGAATGTATGAAGATGAAGAGTCTCCCAAGACCATATAGAGTAAATTACTCTTAATTATACATTTGAGAAATCCCCTCTATTGAAAAGAATGAAACAAAATTAATTAAGTCCATCTTTGGAAATCTACATGTAATAAAACATAGTTTTCTTCTATTTGCGTGGTTATTGATTTGCTGAGGTTTATTAATTGATCCAATGCTCCAGCTGCTTTGCATTACTTTATGAATTGACCATTAAAATATACAGAGATGGACTGCATAGTTTATGTACTTTCTAAAGGCCTTTGTTCAGCCCACTATTAATCCCTCTATCCAATTATCAGTGTTCATATAAAAGGTTCCATGATGATAGGCTCTATATCTAAAAGGCAATTTGGTTTTGCCCTTGTATATCAGTTTTCTGTGATATCCTCATTTTTCATCATGAAAGATAAGCATGAGCTGTTTATAGTTTGTTCCTTATTTGTATTCTCTTGCACAGGGTGACATTCTTCTATAGATTCAGAAATGGAGGCTCTAGCCTGTCTATCTCTCTCTCTCTATTGCAGGATTCATTTTTCATGTCCTTGATTAAAAATTAAATGCAGACACCATTTTGAAAAAATTATCATCTTAAAGACACTCATTTAATAATTTTTGTACTCCACAGGCAGATCTGTTTGTGGCAGCTTCTGGTCACCATTTACTCTCACAAATCTAATAAATGCATTGAATTATATTTACAGAGGTCATGATTAATGGCAAAACCAGATGCAATATGTGGGCTAGAACAACACACAGATTTAATATGAGGTGATATACCCAAATCACAACCAGAATTTGGTAGCTTAGCAAATGCTCTACTTAATATTCTGTTGGCAGGTACATCTGCCACAAAATGCCTCATAAATATTCAGCTACTCTATACCTTTGTGCTCCAGCTTCCAATGATCACAATAATACAATTTGTCTAGAGTGAAAGAGCAAATGGCAATTAAGCCTACAAGTCCTTGTGAATTGGCATGGATTATTCCCCTTTTAACATACTGAGACAGCAAGGCTCCTGTAAATAATTTGTAAAAAATGATCTCTGGTTCACAAACAGGAATAGAATGAGTGTGGCAAAACATATAGAGTCCAGACCCCATAGTGTCTGTCCAGTACAAATGCACATTTGGTTATTGCTCAACTATCTGAACAATGTAGACTTTTACATTTGCTTTTTTTTCTTTTCTTCTTCTTCATTTGCTTCTTCTTCTTCTTCTTCTTCTTCTTCTTCTTCTTCTTCTTCTTCTTCTTCTTCTTCTCCTCCTCCTCCTCCTCCTCCTCCTCCTCCTTCTTCTTCTTCTTCTTCTTCTTCTTCTTCTTCTTCTTTTTTGATACTATGAATTAAACCCAGGGGGGATTCTCAGAGCTACATCTCCTGTCTTT
>PVLC010032660.1:0-17842 GCA_004027655.1 Graphiurus murinus
GATAATTAAGATCAACAAATACAAATAAATTAAACATTCATTTATTAAAAGAAATAAATGCAATTAAAATATAATGCATACTAATTGCCCAGTAAGACTGACATAGATAAGTAGTTTGGAAATACATAGGGTTGGCAAGGATTGATGGGGGAGTAGTTAACTCATGAACTCTTGGTGGGTTTGTAACTGATACATATACTTTTTGAATGTAACAATGATAAAAATTAAAATTGCTTATACTCTTTTAACTAGCAATTTAACATAGAATGAATCTTAGGGACTTACAAATGTGCTCAAATTCATACACGAATATTTTTTTGCAGCAATATTTGAAAAAGAAAAATTCTGAAAAACATGTATATGCCACCAAAAGGGATCAGGCCACATAAATTATGGGACAGTTATAAAATAGAATAACTATTTTGAAGGTAAATATAGGCACACTAGCTTACTGGTTTTTAGCTTCATACAGATCACATAAATAGAATATATTTGTCCTGGCAAGCAGTTGTGTTCACATATAGAGGCCAATGGTTTGTATCCATCTAGGCCTAGCTCATAAAAATCTCAAACATTACATTCCATATCTTTACTCTTTCTCTTTGTTTAATGCAGAGAAACAAAGCAAACATAGCAAGCTTAAAAATTATGTGGTTAAGATGAAAAATTTCTATAGGATAGGACTGGGGTCTTTCTTTTTTTCTTTTTTGTACTAGGGATGAATCCAGGGGTATTCTATCTTCAAGCTACACCATCAACCATTTTTAATTTTATTTTTATTTATCATGATAGTATTAGATATGGAAAATTTCCCTAGAAATTGTTTTATTTTATTTTATTTTACTTTACTGGTGTATTTTAATCATACATCTTTGTGAAGTACAAGCTGGTAGAAGCATACATGCACATAGCACTCATTTAACCCTTCCCCAATTCCCACCCCATTTCCTCCCCCTTATCCCCTTCTCATGATTGGATTAGTGATTGACTTTGATATGTTTGTGAATGTACATCATGTGAATTAGGGTGTTTCCCCCTCCCCTTCTCCCATCACCTTCAGATAGGCCACCTTCTTTGCTTATCTAAGGTTTTCCTTCTTCATCTAAAGTCCCACCTGTGCCCTACTTTCTCTCTAGCTTCTGCAAATTAGGGAGGTCATATGAGGTTTTACTTTTTGTGACTGACTAATCTCACTTAACATACGTTTTCCAGGGCCCTCCCTTTCTCCGCAAATGACATGATTTTGTTCTTCTTTATGGCTGAGTAAAATTCCATTGTGTACATATCCCATAGTTCTGTAATCCATTCACCTGTTGATGGACATTTTGGCTGGTTCCATAGTTTGGCAATTGTGAATTGTGCAGCTATAAACATAGATACGCATGCATTAGTCTGGTAGTTTGGTTTCCATTCTTTTGGGTAGATACCCAGAAGTGGTATTGCTGGATCATTTGGTAGGTTCATTCCCAGGTGTCTAAGGATCCTCCATACTTTTTCCAAAGTGTTGCACTAATCTACAACCCCATCAACAATGTATTAGAGTTCCTACTTCTGCACACCCTCTCCACCATTTGTTGTTTTTGTATTTTTAATGATTGCCAATCTAATTGGGGTTAGGTAAAATCTCAGGGTAGTTTGCTAATGATGTTGAAGATTTCCTCATACATTTATTGGCCAGTTTCATTTCTTACTTTATGAAGTACTTCAAAGCTATAGTAATAAAAACAGCATGATATTGGCACAAAAGCAAACACATAGACAGATGGAGTAGAATAGAAGACTCAGAAAAAAAATCCACACACAGCCAACTAATTTTTGACAACGGGGTAAAAAACATACACTGGAAGAAAGATAGCCTCTTCAACAAATACTGTTGGCAAAACTGGTTAACCATTTGCAGAAAAATGGAAATAAACAACACTTTCTCATGTTGCACAAGACTCAATTCAAGATGAATCAAAAACCTGGAAGTTAGACCAGAGACCTTGCAGCTACTTAAAGAGGGCATAGGTCCAACACTTCAACACATAGGCACAGGTAAAATCTTTCTCAAGAAGACCACAAAGTCACAATAAATTCAAAGGAAGATCAATATGTGGGATTGCATTAAACTAAATAACTTCTATGCAGCAAAGGAAACTACAAAGAACGTCAACAGAGAACCAACAGAATGGGAGAAAAATTTTACCAACTACTCCTCTGATAGAGTAATAATATTCAGAATATACAGAGAACTCAAGAAACTCACTGCTAAGAAAACAAATAACCCAATCAAAAAAATGCGCAAGTGAACTAAATAGACACTTCAGCCATTTTTGTTTTAAATACTTTAAAACAGGGTGTTGCTAGGTGGCTGAGGGTCTTGCTAAGTTGCTGAGGCTGGCCTGGAACCTGTGATCCTCCTGTCTCCAAGGAGTGGTATTACAGGCATGTGCCACCATGTCTGGCTAGGTTCAGGGTCTTGAATAATCACTTGGAGGAAATCCTGTGGCCAATCATATGAGCAAAGAATAAATTTCCAATGAGCTCAGACCCTAATTTTTCAGGATTTATTTATTGTAGCAGCTAGCTAAACAAAACAGTGTATTTATTTAAGAGATACCAATGCATATTAAAGAATAAATTAAAAGCATAGAACATCACAAGTAGTATGTTCACATTTGAGCTTAGAAGAGTATACGTAGTTTTCTATGTGCATAGAAAAGATTGAGAGTTTAAAATTTGATAAAGTATGAATCCACTCTGTGTTTCTGATTTCATAGCACCTTTTCCCACCACAGGAAAAATTCTATAGCTTTGGACCACTTTCAATTCATGAGAGTAGCCTTTAAAAAACAAATTAAACTCATTTTCAGGTACTAAGACATCTAGTCCATTCTAAATCGAAACCATATCTAAGACAACACTTCCTTCCCATTCCCCAACTCTGACATGGGTGATGGCTTGGAGACATGCTATGGTGATGGGGTCCCCACAGTCTCTCTTTCCACCCTATTAGACCTCCCCTCCACCTCCTTTCCCTCTGCCCCTGCTGCAGGGTCTCTTCCACTGTTAGTGCTGGGGTAAGCATGAATGCTCTATAGCCCTATCAGAGGTCAGTTGGGCAAGCTGCCAAGAGCTAGAGATAATTTGGGATGAATTATGACTCTTCCAAGAAAACCACCCTAATTCATAATCCCTGATGGAGGCCTTATCCCTTCAGCGGATCTCTTGTGGACTCTCCTTTGCTGCTACTGATGATATACCACAAAGCTTCCTATTATTAATCTCATCACCATCCCCAGCTCATTTGGGGTGGAGATATTAATCCAGAAACTTCAAGATGAATTACCTTCTGTAGTATCCATCTGACTTGTGGTATACTCACACATCTTTGCAGGCCTACCTTTTGGTACCCTCCATCCTCACTCTGACTTAAGGATGCTCCAGGCAAGAAAAAGAAGGCGTGTGTGTGTGTGTGTGTGTGTGTGTGTGTGTGTGTGTGTGTGTATGTTTGTGTTTACTTTCCATTTCCAGGAAATACATGGGAATTTTCTTCATGAATTTTGTCTTCAAACTTAACACTGGGTTTGTGGAAGAACTAGGTCTGATCTAGGAAATATATTAATCTCCCCTTCTTGCAGATGCCTTCCAACAATGGTGAGTACTCTTCTACAGACAACACATGCTTGTCTTGAGGAAAGATAGTGTCCCTTTTCTCTCCTTCAAGGGAGACGACAGAGAAAAAACACATCACTTTCTTCAATTCAACTCTCTCCTCTACTGTGCAGACTTTCTCCAATCACTTGTCAAAATCTAGTCCCCTTTTATACACTGTGAAAGTGAAGGATTGCATTTGACAGTTGCTGGAATAGTCAATCCAGCATAGGTATTGTAACATATATCTTAAGAAATTAAATACTTACATTTTATTTTCAGTTTGGAGGATTTATATAAAACTCAAAAACCATAGAAAAACAATGAGCATTAAAATGTATGTGAGCTTGTATGCCTGCACTTGTGTGTCAAAAAGCTCTTATAGTAAAATCGTTTGGGGAAGGGATCAGAATCTAGGATGGGGATGAATGGTAATCATGGTAAACACTTTTATATTGTTTAATGCTTTAATGATGTACAGATGTCAGGTTTTTTTAAATTAGAAAACCCAGTTATGTTTTAATAAAGGAAATTAGAATTTCACTGGAACTACTTTTTACTGTGTTATAAGTAATGTCCTTGGCCATTTATAACCAAAGAAATTAAGCATTTGAAAAATCACTGCCGTATCTAAGTTTCTATTTCATTGCAGATTTTTCTCCCCAGCTGGGCATGAAAATGTGGTGGTGACTGCAAAATAGCAGCGCTGTCCTATAGAATTGTGGAAAGCATCAGAAGAGGCCCTGGAGAGCCTGCCCTCTAGAAAATCTGACAACCACATTCTCCACCCCTGCCAAAGCAGTGCACACAGTTTTTGAAGATAATTGTTTATTGTTTTCATTCCCTTCTACCAACAGTGCCAGGCCACAGAATAATAAAATAAATGACACTAACAGTTGTTAGAGAAGTAACTACAATTCCATTGTCTAGTGCCAACAAAAATCTCAAACTACCCTTTAGGCTGTCAACAATTTTAAATAACCCATATGACTAACTTTTCAGCTCAAAAATACCCTGCATTTTACTCTGGAATTTAGAATATTGTATAATTTTCACAATAAAATAAGAATTTTCAACTACACCAGGAAAATCAAATATTTTTATTTATATTACTGTAGTATAAAGAAAAATTATCTAGGCCAAATTGTACTATTTAAGAAAATGAGCACACACACACACACACACACACACACACACACACACACATATATATATATACATATACATACATACATATATATCATATTTAATGCATATGTCTATGATAGTGAAAAAGTTCTACGATAGAACTTTCATTTCTCAATATTGAACGTTATAGACAGCTCCCAACTTATGGTGTTTCAACTTGAGAATTTTTTACTTTGATGATGCAAAAATAATATGCATTCAATAGAAACCATACTTTGAATTTTAAATTTTGATCTTTTCCTAGGCTGTTGATATGTGAAATGATACTCTCTTGTGATGCTGAGCAGAACATCCACCCAAAGCTCATGGTCAGCCATCAGCCATGCAATTAGGAGGATAAACAACCAACACTCTACAGTGCACTGTGTTACCAGCATTATTGGATACAAATATTCAATAAAGTACTCAGGATATTCAACATTTTAATATAAAATCATCTTTGTCAGGCAATTTTGCCCAAACATAAGTGAATGTAAATGTTCTGAGCATGTTTAATATACACTAAGATAAGGTATGGCAGTCAGTTAGTAAGGTATATTAAATTCATTTTGACTTATGATATTTTCAACTTAAGATAGGTTTATTGGAGCCAGGCTTGGTGGTGCATGCTTGTAATCCCAGCATTTGGGAGGCTGAGACCAGAGGATCTGGGTTCGAGGCCAGCCTCAGCTACCTAGTGAGACCCTCCACAATTTATTGAGACCCTGTTTCAAAATAAAGAATAAAAAATAGGACTGGGGGTATAGAGTTCAATCCCCAGTACTGCAGAAAAAAGATAGGTTTATTGGGACATATTCCCATCATAAGTCAAATCACACATGTCTAATTAATGACTTATAAGCCCTAAGCAGTCTCAAAAATAATTATAAGGATTTAGGAAAAAACCTTAAATATTGTACCAGATACTAAATCTGAAAGTAATTTAGGATAGTAATTCTAATCTAGGTTGTCTATGAAGCTGATGCATGAGAAATAAATTGTTTAATATGCATACTTAAGAATATAAGAAAACATATTTTTGATAATTATTTATATATGGTATCAGCAAAGAATGAGGTAAGAAAGTGGACTCAGGGCCTGGGATCACAGGTAGGTCACAACTGTATGAAAAGAGAAAGAATCTACACCATCAGGAGCTGGGGCTGGGCAAAGAGGGGATGCCCAGCCTAATTCAAATTGGCAATGGTCATTGTTTAAGATATCCCAGAGGGCATATATTCATATATTATTAGTCAGCCAGTCAGATTTTTTTCCCACAGAATGTTTATTTGTATATGTATATTTGTTTTTGGCTGATTTAACATATAGTTAAACATTAGAAGTTGCCATGAAAAGTTAACTTGATCATAAGAACTGAAGAGTCTTTTAACATTAGTCTCATAATTTTGTATTGCAACAATAGGCTACAGCAGATTAACCGTGGACCCCTTCCCCCCCCCCAAACATGGAGACTCAGCAGGTTTTGCTCCCTTATATAACCTATGCACTCGTTGTTAGGATCTAAGTTGGGGAAATCCTATGGTCTGAAGCAGTATTCTATAAAAGTTCACCTTGATATTATATTTAGAAACTTACTTTGGCACCTACAATTCTAATGTCTGCTTTTTGAGTTAGACATTTGTCTGTGTCTGGTTTGACTTAATATCTTTCAGGTTAATCTATGTTGTCAAAAATAGCAGGACTTCCTTTTTTTTAAAGTTTACTAATATTCCATGTGGGTATGAATAAGTTTATGTGTGTGTGTGTGCGTGTCTGTGTGTGTGTGCATCATAATTTCTCTGTCCGTTAATCCGTTGATGAACTAGATTCATTGCACACTTCGGTATTGTGAATAACACTTACTGGACACAAAGGTGAAGCTCTTAATTATACTGATTTCATTTCCTGTGGATACATGCATAAATGTGGGATTGTTGGATTGTATGATGGGGGAGGGACAGGATACATGAGAAGAGGATGGTAAAATGGTATAAAATTTCAATTATTTGGAATGAATATGTTCTGGAGATCTAACATAAAACATAATGATTGTAGATAATAATATTGTAATCTACCCTTATCCAGCAGGAATATATCCCAAGATCTCCAAGAGAGGCCTGAAGCCACAGATAGTTCCAAAACCTATATATACTATGCTTCTCTCCTATACATACATATATATGATAAAATTTAATTTACAAATTAGGCACAGTGAAGGATTTACAATCACAATAAAGTAGAACAATTATATTACTATGTTAAAGTTATGTGTATGTGATCTCTATTCCTCTTAAAAAGTCTTAACTATTTTTACCTTTTCATTTAAAAAGATCACTTTAAAGCTTCTTTTTGGCATGTCCAAATTGCCAGCATCACTGCCTTTGTATTTTGGGCACTACTAAGGAAATTAGGGTTCCCTGAACATAAGCTCAGTGATATTGCAACAGTTGATCTAATCAGTATCTAATAGAAGCATGTAGCATATACAGCTTGGGCATGCTGGACCAAGGAATGGTTCAGATCCTGGGTGGGCTGCCTGCCCCTGGATAGTGCCTGATTGCTCCATACTGCTCAGAATGTGTGCCATTTAAAACTTCTGGAAGCCGGGTGTGGTGACACATGCTTGTAATCCCAGTACTTAGGAGGCTGAAACAGGAGGATCCCAGTTTCGAGGCCAGCCTCAGCTACTTAGTGAGGTCCTCCAAAACTTAGTGAGACTTTGTTTTAAAATAAAGAATAAAAAAATAGGGCTAGGGGTGTAGCTCGGAGGTAGAATGCTCCTGGGTTCAATCCCCAGTATCACACAAACACAAAAAACACCCAGTGGATTATTTATTTCAGGAATTTTCCATTAATATTTTTGAAAGGCCATTGAGTTCAGGTAAGTAAAATCATGAACAACGAAACCACAGATAAGAGGAGACTACTGTGCTTTTTTATACACTTGAAATTTCTTAAGAGATTTGATATTAAGTGTTCTCACCATACATTCAAAAAATAACTACGAAGTAATGGCTGTGTTACTGGGTTTGATGGAGGAAATCCTCTCACATTGTGTATGTGTGTGTGTATATAACATCATGCCGTATACTTTAAATATAGTTTTATTTGTCAAGTATATCTCATGATGGCTAGAAAATATTTTAATTAAACATTTTCACATAAGAAACATTGAGAGTTTTGTTAATGGTAAAAGGCAAAAATATCAAGTTCCATTGCCTATTGTATTGTATTTGGCTGAAATGATGCAGGGAGAACAGTAAAGTAAAAGAATGCATTTATTTGTCAATTTATATTATTAGAAAATATATAAAGACATTGCCAAAGGTGCAAAAGTATGGAGATAGATTTTTTAAAAAAGCCATTTCCAGCAACTCCACTCCTGATCATTGCCAGGTTTGGTCTCAATTATACATGGAGAACTTTTGTGAGCAATTGTTATAAAGATATATTAAAGACATATGCTGAAGAAAAATGAGTTTTTAATAAAAAAAAAAACAGTGCTCGATGAGAAAACTAAGTATAACCATTGATGTAGTAACTACTCTCATGTACTAATAGTTGCCTTAGGGTGGTTGCTCTCAGCTACGATTGTGCTTTAGTTTCACCTGTGGAGATCTGAAACACACCACAACAATTAGGCCTCATCCCTGAGTGGTTCTCAGACATGTGTAAGTTTTAAAAACTCTTCCGGTGATTCTAACTTGTAGCTGAGACTCAATCACTGGTTTAATCCTAATTAGGACTTGCTGCTGGTGCTCAGATCAACTCTTAAAAGGCATGGTCCTTACACAACAGAATGGGGAAAGACAGTGTTTGAAAATCAACCTCAGTATCCACTAGTAAACACAACCACATACACATGTGCACACAATCTTAATACATTAAAGACAAAAGAAACTATAAACCAGATCGATTAGTGAATTGCCAAATTATATAGCTTATGGCTCAAGAAAAACTACATTACATGAATGTCCTAGATAACCACTTAGTCAAGCTAGAAAGCAAAAATGCAATTATAGACTCTCAGGAAAACGAGGAGTATGTCAGATTGACTTAATCTATCTAAAATTGATATTGGTCAATGAGCAATAGAAAGTTCTAAATTAATGTCTCCCCTCAATGTCAATCTTTTCCAACACCATGTAGCATTTGCAGGATATTCTCTCAATACCCCTCCCTTCTATAGGCAGATATGTAGAATGTTTGTGTTTTAAACTTAGGGCTCACAGTTTTCTTTCTATTTTAGACTACTTCATATTCATTACTTATATTTTACTAGTTTATATTTTTTATTCACATTCTTTTCTGTAGTTTTTAGATGCTAAATATTGTGAAAGAGAAGAGAGGAGGACAAGGGAGGAAGGGTTGAAAAAAAAAATAATAAATCCTGAGTACTTAACAGGGCAATGGACAACTGACTGTCTTTCATTTTACTAACATTTAGTAGCTCTGCCATATTTTGACAGAACTAGTTAGAAAATGTTCTCAGTGCCCCTTACTCTGAGCAGAAAAAAAGTCCAGGAGTTATGAATGAGGCAGACAAACAGGGGCCATGCAGGAATTCAACTCACACCTGGCGTGGGCTGTACTTCACAGCAAACCAGATGGCAATGAGAATTGTACGTGCTCTTCTGATTTAGATAAGTCTCAAAGCCTTTCTCTCTCCATTCAACAAAGTCCAAAATGGACCTCATTCTTCTTCTATTAAACTTTCTATTATAACTTGAACCCTTCCTTGCCAATATGTTTGTTTTTTCTTGTTTAATCTATGCCCAAGTACCTTAATCTTTTCAGTAAAATGTTTTTGGTCAAAATATACAAAGATTCTTCCTTGGTGTAAAAATAAATGCAGCTTTGTTCCAATATTGCATTATTTACTGAGCAGAGCATTTTATATTAGCTTTACCTATCATATCTGTTTTTGGATACATCCAGCAACTTAACATGTATATCAAACTCTTTAATTTTTAATAGGTGGAGTTTAGAAAGTTGAAATCTAATTGAGAAGGTCATTTAGTCACCTTGGATTTGAATTTCTCTGTCTTGGAAAAGGCAATATGTATGAGTAAATCCAAACTGAATGTTCTGGGTTAAGAATCAGTCTAACTTTGGTGATGCTCATTTTGTAGAGTAAAATCAACTAGATATTATCATTGTCCTTTTTCAAATCTTTGTGTGAAAGGTAAGATGTAACTAAAATAATTTAGAATGTACTACACATGGAAAAAATATTTTGTTACCTTTGAAGGTAACCAGTCTAGGAACAACAAAGAGAACAAAAGTCTTCCGGGAACTATATTTGATAAAAACCTGGTGGCACAGGACTATAATTCTAGTATTTGGGAGGCTGAGACGGGAGGACTGCAGGTTCAAGGCCAGCCTCAGCAGCTTAGCAAAACCTTCTTTCTAAACAAAATATTTATATTTAGGCAATACGGTAATTCTTCATATGAATATTATGGGATATAAGTGTGTTTCCTAAAATTTAT
The DNA here is from genome assembly GCA_004027655.1 of Graphiurus murinus. NCBI lineage: Eukaryota > Metazoa > Chordata > Mammalia > Rodentia > Gliridae > Graphiurus > Graphiurus murinus. The sequence goes on from PVLC010032660.1 coordinate 10,296, forward strand.
ATGTTGAAGCCCTAATTCTAGGCAAGATGGTATTAGAAAGTGGGGTTGATGGGTGGTAATTACTGCATGAGGGTGTAGTCTTCATAAATGAAATTAAGCCAGGCATGGTGGTGCATGCTTGTAATCCCAGTACTTGGGAGGATGAGACAGGAGAATCACAGGTTGGTGGCCAGCCTTAGCTATTTAGTGAGGTTCTCTGCAACTTAGTGAAACCCTGTTTCAAAATAAAGAATAAAAAAAAAATAGTGCTGGGGGTGTAGCTCAGAGATAGAATGCCCCTGGGTTCAATCCCTAGTACTGCAAAAAAATAATAATAATAATAATAAATGAAATTATTAGGTCTTTATAAAGGGACCATAGAGAGATGTCTTGCTCTCATTTTGCTACATGAGGGTACAGTGAGAAATTGCTCATCTGCAACCCCAAAGAGGATCCTGCTCATCTACAACCCCGAAGAGGATCCTCACTAGACTATGACCACACTGAAATTTTAATTTTGGACTTCCAGCCTCCAGAACTATGAGAAATAAATTTCTGCTTTTTATATGCTACCTAGTCTTAGGGAACTTGCTTGTAGCAGCCAGAATGGGCAATATAGTTATTGGGTAATGAACATTTTGAAGTTTTATGCAAAATTGGGTGGATACAGGGAAAAACTTCATATTCTCCAGATTCTTAGTCTTTTCTGACTCATGAGAGAGTCAAATGCAATAAAATATATGGCATCAACTGTGTATACATATGTGAAAATTCCAATGTCAATCTCACTAGTCTGTATGGGAAGGGGGGAGATGGCAAGTTGCGGGTGGCACCAAGTTCTGTGTGCATGTATGTCACTGTCAACATGATTTACATGATGTGAGACCATAATGCACCAATAAAAGCACATAAAATATATTAATAAAAAATAATATGGCATACTTTTTTAAAAACTGATAACCCCTTTTAGCTTGCCATATACTCTCTAAACTAACACAAACAAAAAGAAAACTTACCAAATATAGATCAATGAGACAGAATAGAAAATACAGAAACAAATTCACATATTTATAGCTAATTGGTTTTTAACACAGGTGCTAAAAACATGCTTCAGCCTATACTGTAGAAAAGAAGCCTTCTCTTTAAATTTATTTTATAGTGCATTGTAATTATACATCTGGATGAAGTTCAGGGTGTTAGAGGCATACATGCACACAGCACTCGTTGAGCCCTCCCCCAGTTCCGGCCCTTTTCCCTCCCCCCCTCCTTCCCATGCTCATCATAGTGATTGACGTTGATAAGTTTGTGTATGTACATCATGTCCATTGAGGTGTTTCCCTCTTCCCCACTCCTGTCTCCTTCAGTTAGGTTACCTTCTTCATTCTTCTATGGTTTTTCCCCCTTGGTCTGGAGTCCCTTCTGTCTTGTTTTCTCCCTAACTTCCACGTATTAGGGAGAACATCTGACTTTTCATTTTTTGTGACTAACTAACCTCGCTTAGCATCATGTTCTCCAATTCCATCCATTTCCCTGCAAATGATATAATTTTGTTCTTCTTTATGGCTGAATAAAATTCCATTGTGCATATATTCCATAGTTTTATAATCCATAACACAAACAACAGCAGATGCTGGTGAGGATGTGGAGAAGTAGGAACTCCAATACATTGTTGGTAGGATTGAAAACTAGTGCAACCACTTTGGAAAACAGTATGGAAGTTCCTCAGAAGAATGGGGATGAACCTACCATGTGACTCAGCAATACCACTCCTAGGTATCTACCCAAAAGAATGGAAACCAAACTACCAAAATAATGCATTCATATCTATATGTATAGATGAACAATTCACAATTGCTAAACAGATGAATGGATTACAAACACAGCCTTTTAAACAAATGGTATTGAGAAAAATGATTATCTATTTGTAGAAAAATGGAATTAAACCCTAACCTCTCATCTTGCACAGAGTCAACTCAAGATGGATCAAAGATCTGGAAATTAGACCAGAGACTTTGGAATTCATAGAGGAGAGCATAGTACCTACACTCTAACATATAGGCACTGGTAGAAACTTCCTAAATAAGACCACCAAAGCTCAGGAAATTAAAACAAGAATTAATAAGTGGGATTGGATTAAATTAGAGGTTCTTTGTAGCAAAGGAAACCATTAAGAGTCTAAAGAGAGAGCCTACAGAATGGGAGAAAGTCTTTGCCAACTACTCCTCTGGTAGAGGACTAAAATTTAGAATAAACAAATACTTAAAAGACTTAACAGCAAAAAAACAAATAACCCAACTAAGAAATGGACAACTGAGTTAAATAGACAATTAACAAAATATGAAATATAAATGGCCAATAAATACATGGAAAAATGTTCAATATCATTAGCAGTCAGGGAGATGCAAATCAAAACTACACTGAGATTCCATCCAACCCCAATTAGAATGGAAATCATCAAGAATGCAAACAACAATAAGTGTTGGTGAAGATGCCGGGAAATAGGGACTCTTATTCACTTGGTAGGATTGCAAATTAATGCAGCTGCTATGGAGATTAGAGTGAAGATTCCTCGGAAAACTGGGAATGGAACCACCATATAATCCAGCTATACCACTCCTGGGTGTTTTTCCAAAGGAATTGAAATCAGAATATTATAGTGATATGTACAAACCCATGTCTATAGCAGCACAATTCAAAACAGCCAAATTATGAAACTGAACTAGGTATCCATCAACAGATGAATGGAATATAAAAATATATGGAATGTACATCCACTGGAATTCTACTCTGCAATAAAGAATAACAAAATTATGTAATTTCCTGGAAAATGGATGGACCTAGAGAACATTATGTTAAGTGAGATTAGCCTGTCACAGAAAATGAAGGGTCATATGTTTTTTGTCATATATGAACTCTATGGAGTAACTGGATACTAGGGACTTTAACTGATGGAGAAGAAACTCCAGTGGAGCCATAGAGGGGTTTAGGAGAGGGTGGTGGTGTGGAGGGAAATAATGAAGGAAACATTCCCATTGATGTCATGTACATATGTGAAATTATCAATGCCAATGCCAATATTATGTATGGGAAAGGGGAGAGAGGGGAAAGGAGCTGAGGGAAGCTCATCAAGTGCTATATTTAAGTTCCTATAACTCCAAACTATATTATGATGTGAGACTACAATGCACCAATAAAAGTGTGTAAAACTAACAAACAAAAACCAGTAGTAGGTTCAAAAGAAGAAATTATTCACATATAAATGACAATAAAATGATAAAATAATTTTAAAGTAAATTAATTTCTTATTTCTACTAAGCTGCCTGTTGAATTAAGTACATGTGTTTTTAAAGAAAAAATGGATGAGAAAACATTTTGGGGGATAAGAGTTAGGGTACACAGTTTACAGTTTATCTGAATGAAAAGAAACTTCAGATCTTTTAAGTAAAAGAGGGCCAACTTTATCAGCTATAATTACTTACATAACTGTTTTCTCCAAATTTCTGCTATTGTTTTCAATAATACTGTAAGAGCTTTTCACTAAAGTATGTGTTACCAGGCAGTGCTTTCTTGTGGTATGAAAATATTTGCCCCTGGAAACTCCGCTACTTCCTCTTTATCCCCCTGGATCTTTGCATGGTACTGGGCATATCCAAGTCTGTTAAACGGGCTTGAAACTGTGTAGTCTCATGGGAACCTGTGGAGATTGTCCCTCTGCTTGGCTTAATGGTCTGCTACTGACATCATGAAATGCTTAATTATTTTTTAACTAAGCAATTTACATCTTCAGTTTGTGCTGGCCCTACAAATTATATAGTTAGTTCCAGGCACAATGCAATTATTTGTAGATGTGTATTTGTACTTGTCTGCATAAAGATACTGGTTTATATTCTTAAGAATTCAGTGATTATTATCCGTATGACCTAATATGGTTAAAGCAACTGCTTGGCTGTCACCCATTGTCCCTTGGAATCATGGAAAATGGTCTGGTGTGGTGGCACATGCCTTTAATCCTAGTACTTAGGAAAGCTGAGACAGGAGGCTCACAGGTTCAAGGGTAACATGCTGAGATCTTGTTTTAAAATAAAGAACAAAAAGGGCTGGGTGGGGCTATAGCTCAGAGGTTGAACACCTCTGTGTTTAATCCATAATACTACACGCACACACACTCACACAAAGAATCATAGAAAATAAAAATATTCTCCTTTGACCTTTAATTGGTTTCTATTTCCCTGTATCAAATATATGCACTAATCTGCTAACACATTTTAATTAAATTTAAGGGAGTTTGATTTTCCAAGATATAATAGTGAGTATGTATTCAACTATATAGCATGATATTAATTTTCTTTTACTATATATGATAAGCATTACAGATTTATGGGGAAGTCAAATGTTTTGATCATTTAACAGAATGTTGAGTGTTCAAACTTTATTGAATAAAATTATCATAAACATTGTGGTCTAATATTTCTTGTAATTTTATGAAATTCATAAATAGTGAGGGCCAAAAGTAGTGTCACAGCTTCAGAAGCTCATGAAATGAATAGCATCTAGTACATAATTTTACATAGCACATTCCAGCAGTGTCTATTCTACTAATTTTTAGTGATATAAACCAACAGCTAGAGGAAGAAGTGATGATAAATTTTCAAGTGAATAAAGATTTGCATGTATTCATCAGAATTTTCTAATCATAACCAAAATAAGATTCAATTCAACAACTCTGAAACTTAGATTAAGTTGATAAATGGCATTATCCTAGGGTCTAGGTACTAGTCAGCAAATTCTGATGTAAATTAGTATATTTTAAAATGTCCTCTGTGTACTATTTCCAAGAAACTTCGCTTTGAGTTTTATGATGAATAAAATAATGAAATGCTACTCTATTTTACTCTGAAATATAGCTAACATCAGAACTCAAACTGCTAGAGCACCTTAAAAATGTGTGTGGCATCAACAAGTACTCCACAACAGTTACACATATTTCTGGAATATATTCAACTATTCTACAAACTGATAACACTCCTTTAAATGCATTGTAATCTTTGGGTAAATTTTGTAAATTCCTTTAACTTTATCATTCAATGTATGTTTATTTGCATATAAGAATGTAAACAAAGTTACAAGATTATTAGAAGTAAACAGATATAAAAAATATGGAAAAAATGTTAAAGACTACTTATATTATTAACCTATTGTTGTTATTTTGTGTCAATTTTAAACAAAATTAAAAGAAACTCATTATTTCTATATTCAGCATTATTTCTTTGAAAAAATAGTGAGGAATGGAAGCTCATATTTCATTTGCCCCAAATGGCCTTTCTGGTTGCTTAAAATACTCAAATGCCCTTATTATTCTTGGGCCTGGTATAAGAACATGTTCATTTTTCTCATATTACTCTGAGATTAATTTTGGCAGTACAAAGACCTACTCATTGAAGTCTATAAATAAAAGAAGCATTAATAGAAAATGTATAATAGTCTCAATTTGAATAATATTGCTTTAAAATAATTATCTTGAAGATGCAAATTAAGTCTATAGAATTTGAAATTCTATCAGTTTCCCAAATTTTTGCCAAATGTAGTGTATCTGAAAAATTCCCCAAATAATTTATTTTATATAACCTATTTCACTAACCTTGAAAGCTTTTAGAAAATTTAACATTCTCATGTTCTTATCTTGATTAAAATATGCTCCAGTAAGTTTGTACTGTATTGAAGATATGAGTCTGCACTTTCCTCTCTGAAATCTAAGGCATATTTATAGTTCTCTTCAAAGGAAGAATAGAAACAGTGATAATACTTAGAAGAAGTAAGGAAGAATAAAAGGAGAGAAGAATATCAATAAAAATATAATTTCATTTTCTCAGTATATCCAGAATAATAGTAAAAAAGAATGAATAATGTCTGGGTTGACTAGCAGAAGGGAAAAGTCCAAGGAGCTTGAAGAATGGAAGTCTTGGCCTCGGACATATGCAGTTTAACATGCCTATCCTGTACCCTGTAATCTTAACTATGCCTTGAATTCCTTTTTGGAGTCTAGGACAGTGTGTCTGAACCCAGTATCAAGCACAGATATAGGAAACCCGCACAAATGTTTGCCTATACCTTGTGATGAAATTGTCTCCCTTTAATCAAAAGATACGTGCCTACTAAAATTTATAGGAAAAATAGAACAATGTAGCCTCTTTATTTTCTACAGCTGTCCTCATCTTCTTTCCTCAGGAATGGGTAGGTGGAATTTAAGTTTGCTGAGCCACTAAGTTACTGAAAACCTGTCCATTTATGAGGGTTTCTTCCAGAATCTTTTGGATGAACCATTATGGTTTAGACTGTCTTCTCACTCCTTTGTTCTCTCTAAGAAGGAGGCTATGGGGAGCTTGTTTCACCTCATAGTGCTAAAAATGTCAGCCTTATTTTCTATTCTAAAACAGATTTTCTAAGAAACATTATAAATTGAACACTATCTCAAATCTTATTGTCTTATAGCACAGGGAAAAAGAATATTCACTGTTAGGTAAAGGGATTATAAGTTACATATTTCTATTAATTTATTTGTTAAGAGACATAAACAAATCACCTTGTGCTCTATAACAAGGGATCACAACTGTTGTGTGCCAGGATGTTATTGGAAAATTGCCCTGGTATTAATTTCCAAAATGTTAAAAGCAATCAGAGTCTAGGTGCTGTCCAGGCACTCAGGCAGGGAGAGGCGGCTGCTTTGCCTGTTGCTCCTCAGAGCTCTCCCTCCCCTCTGCCCTTTGTCCTAATGTTTACTCACAGTAAAGCCTTTAGCCTTAAAAATATGTAGAGACAATTGGAAACCCTAAGTTCACAGTGACTCTTCTTGGCTCACTTCAGAGCCATAAAGACAGCAAGAGCCTTAAGCCTGGCTCTCAGAGCTCACACACAGCTATACTGGCTGTAATTTGTGCCTCTATTTCCCTCTTATTCTTTGGGACCCAGAAAGGTAAACTCTGTGTGCTGCTTCAAAGCCCCCATAGTTGATGACCAACCAATATGGCCCAGTACAATAGGGGTAAAAGCAAGGTAGATCATTGACCCCTGCGCTTAGTAAGCACACTGTTGAGAGACAAGGAGGCACCACCTGGCTAAGGAATAAGTTAGTAGCCTGTTGCCTTGGTAACACTGATAAGAACATGCAAGTATGGAAACTGTATTTAAAGGGGCTGAGGGGTGGGCAGAGTTCAACTTTCGGACTCTCCAGCATGTCTGCCAGGTACACTGCTTTTCTTCTCTTCCCTTTCTACTTCCTACTGACTTTATTATTTTTTTTTAATTTTTTAATTTTTATTGTAGTAATTCGTGCAATATAGCGTACATCTTTGTTAAGTACAAATTGTTAACTACATATTTGCACACAATTCTCATTTGACCCCTTCCCCGATTCCCTCCCCATTCCCGTTCCCTCCCCCTCCCTCCCCCTAAGGTTCACTTCAGTGAGTGACCTTGTTATGATTGTGTAGGTACATCATGTGCTTTAGGGTGTCCCTCTGCCCCATGCATCCACTACAATTAAACCAACTTCTTTGCTTATTGAGGATCTC
>PVLC010032661.1:0-18033 GCA_004027655.1 Graphiurus murinus
TTTTTTTTTTTTTTTTTTTTTTTTTTTTTTTTTTTTTTTTTTTTTTTTTTTTTTTTTTTTTTTTTTTTTTTTTTTTTTTTTTTTTTTTTTTTTTTTTTTTTTTTTTTTTTTTTTTTTTTTTTTGGTACTAGGGATTGAACCCAGGGACATTCTACCTCCAGACCATACCCCCAGCTCTTTTTATTTATTTATTATTATTTTTATTATTACTATTTTTGGTACTAGGAAATGAACCCAGGAACTTTCTATCTCTGAGCTATATATAACCCTAGTCATTTTTATTTTGAAACAAATAACTTTTTTATTTTGAAATAGACCCTCACTCAGTTGCTGAGGGTCTCACTTAAGTTGCTGAGATTGGCATTGAACCTGCAATCCTCCCATCTCAGTCTCCCAGGTACTGGGATTACAGCTTTGGGTCATGATGTCCAGCTATTTTTTATTTTGAAAGTGTCTCCCGAAGTTGCTGAGAGTCCCACTAAGTCACTGAGACAGCCACGAACCTTCTCTCCCCCGTTTCAGCCTCTCAAGTATTGGAATTACTTGAGAGGTGCATGTTCACCTGCAGTGTCCAGCTTCCTCCAGAACACTTGAGTGAAGGATTCTGATGCACACCTGGCTCCAGGCAGCTGGTTGGGAGGAGGAGCGGCATCGCTGTCACCGTCTCAGTGCCTCACCAAGTCTCCGCAGCCTCTGGTATCCCCTTGGCTGTGAGTGGCTTTCCCTGTGCAAACCCCGGGTGAATCCTACCACATCACTCAGTGCCTCCCACTGAAAGGTACTTTTCTCTAAAGCTGTCATTAGCTTGAGGTGATGGAAAATGTTCAGCATGTATAGTGGTCTATAAATAGGTATCATCAGATTCTTAAAGGTGTTTTCATCTGCGGAACTTTATCATTGTTTTTTTAATTTAGTTAATTAATTATTTTTTTATAGCACTAGTGATTGGTTCCAAGGACATTCTACCTCTGAGCTACACCCTCAGCCCTATTTTATTTTGAAACAAGGTCTCACTGAGTTCCTGAGGGCCTTGCTAAGTTGCCAAGGCTGGCTTCAAACCTGCAATCCTCTTGTCTCAACCTCCCAAGTACTGGGATTATGGGCCTGTGCCACCACGCCCAACTCTGAGGAACTTCAATATCAATAACTTTTAGAATTTTCTCTCTCTCTCTCTTTTTTTTTTTTTTTTTTGGTGGTATTAAGGATTGAACTCAGGGGCATCCTAACTCTGAGCTATACCCCCAGTCCTATTTTATTCTTTTTTTTTTTTTTTTTTTTTTTTTTTTTTTTTTTTTTGTACTGGGGATTGAACTCAGGGGCATTCTACCTCTGAGCTATACCCCTAGCCCTATTTTTTATTCTTTATTTTGAAACCGAGTCTCACTAAATTGCAGAGTGCCTCACTAGGTAGCTGAGGCTGGCCGCGAACCCGGATCCTCCGGTCTCAGCCTCCCAAATGCTGGGATTACAAGCGTGCGCCACAGGGTCTCACTAAGTTGCGGAGGGCCTCACTAAGTAGCTGAGACTGGCCGAGAACCTGGATCCTCCTGTCTCAGTCTCCCAAGTACTGGGATTACAAACGTGCGCCACCACGCCCAGTTTCTCTCTTCTTTTTTTTTTTTTTTTGTGGTACTGGGGATTGAACTCAGGGGCATTCTACCTCCGAGCTACACCCCCAGCCCTATTTTTTATTCTTTATTTTGAAACCGAGTCTCACCTCCGGCCTCAGGCTCCCAAATGCTGGGATTATGCGCCACCACGCCCGACCTCTCTTCTTTTTAACATGAAAAAATGCTTACTACAGTGTTACATTGAATATAATCTAGAAATGAATCTAGTATTAGTTTCACTTTGTTTTAAATTATTTATGCTTTTACCCTGGCTCCTTTTTCAACTAACTACATTGAGAAGGATTAACCTAACCTGTATCTTAACTCAATGAGAATTTTTGGACTTTGATTCAACTATAAAGAGAGTCAACATATAATGAGAAATTAGTCTCCTTATAAGTTGTCAGAAAGCAACAATCCCAAGATTCTGTATGTAAAACATGAATGAATACATGAAACACACCTTATTTAGCAAACAAATCCTAGAAGCAAGTCGGACGTGGTGGCGCACGCTTGTAATCCCAGCATTTGAGACTGGAGGATCTGGGTTTGTGGCCAGCCTCACTCAGCTATCTAGTGAGGCACTCTGCAACTTAGTGAGACCCTGTTTTAAAATAAAGGATAAAAAATAGGGCTAGGGCTGTAGCTCGGAGATAGAATGCCCCTGGGTTCCATCTCCAGTACCGAAAAAAAAAAAAAAAAAAATCCTAGAAGCACAGACCTCCTATCTGGATATTTTCTTTTTTTCCAACCCCTCTGGTCTCAGCCTCCCAAGTACTGGCATTACAAGCGTGCGCCCCCACACCTGGCTGGATATTTTCTTTTTAAGCAAAAATACCAAAGTCATGCACAGGGCTTTCATTCCATGCCTATTGCAAAATTAAGGGTTGCCAATACTCTGAATTCTGTTTGTGAAGCTGAGAGTTAAAAAGAAAACAATCTAAAGCTTGCTTTTTTCAACTGGATCTGTATGTTAGCATCTGTACTGGCATGTATGTGATTATAACATGCAGAGAAGTATCAGCACTCTTGGTTCTGGTCAATGGCCAAAAGTAAAGACATCAAAGGAAGTAGAAAAACTGGGCAGCAAATCATAGCTACATGAGTTTTTTATTGTGATTCTTGTCTCTTTACCCCTTTTCCAAGAGAAACTGCCCCTCTCAGGTGGGTGCCCCTGCTAGAAAGGGCCAGCCCAGCCCTAGGTAAAATATTGATTGTTCTTGTTACCTTTATGGTTTGTTTTGTTTTGTTTTTTTCAGTACTGGGGATTGAACTCAGGGGCATTCTACCCCTGAGCTATACCCCCAGCCCTATTTTTTATTCTTTATTTTGAAACAGGGTCTCCCTAAGTTGCGGAGTGCCTCACTAGGTAGCTGAAACTGGCCGAGAACTCGGATCCTCTGGTCTCAGCCTCCCAAATGCTGGGATTACAAGCATGTGCCACCATGCCCAGCACCTTTATGTTTGATACGTGGAATTATATTTTGTAGGACAGATTCCCAGGTGTGGAAATGCTCAGTCTAAGAGAGTGAACATTATAGGTTTAGCAAATATTGCCCAGTAGTCCTCTAGAAAGGGTTGCCACCAGCACATTCACCAGTGGGAGGGTGAGACCAACCCTGAGCCATGCTGATGCTCCATGGGGTGGGCTGTAGAGAATACAGACAAGCCTGAAGTTTACCCCCCATTTTCTAGCCAAGAAACTGGTTCTTGAAATATTTATAAATTTTAGACAGTATAAAAATAATTTACAGATATTCTCAGAAAAGAATATTTTCCTAAATACTTTAAACTGAAAACATAATTATATTAAAATGTAAGTAATACATAATCCTGTTCTTGATAATTGCAAATGGCTATCTTTCTATGAATATATATTTTTTTTGCTGAATGTAGTTATTGTAGTATTTTCATGTTTTACTTTTTTCACAGAACTGTGTCATAAACTTTTCTATTTCTATATATCTTTCATAATGGTCATTTAAAAGCTGCATAATATTGCAATTTGTTTTTAAGCAGTAATTTTGTTTTTGTTTTTGTTTTTGTTTTTTTACAGTACTGGGGATTGAACCAGGGGCATTCTACCTCTGAGCTACACTCCCAGCACTATTTTTTATTCTTTATTTTGAAACAGGGTCTTACTAAGTTGTGGAGGGCCTCATTAAGTAGCTGAGGCTGGCCTCGAATCCAGATCTTCCTGTGTCAGCCTCCCAAGTACTGGGATTACAAACATGTGCCACCATACCTGGCTAGCAGTAATTTGTTAATTCAGTTCTTTTTTATTTTTAACTACTAGAGATTGAATCCAGGGCCTCATATGTGCTAGGCAAGTGCTCTACCACTGAGCTATAACCTCAGCTACTCAGAATCACATGCAATTTAAAACTTATAGTTGTTTATTCTGGAATTTTCCACTTAATATTTTTATTTTGCAGTACTGGAGATTGAACCCAGGGGCATTCTACCTTTGAGCTATACTCCTAGCCCTATTTTTTATTCTTTATTTTGAAACAGGGTCTCACTAAGTTGCAGAGGGCCTCACTAAGTAGCTGAGGCTGGCCGAGAACATGTGATCCTCCCATCTCAGCCTCCACTTAGTATTTTAAACCATGGCTAACTGAGGGTAACTGAAACCATGGAAAGTGAAACTGCAGGTAAAGGGGGTGACTATTCTAACCTCCTGTACCAAATGGCGGTCTCTCAGTTTATTCAGTCATACTCTTATATTGAATAGTGGTCTCCCTGACATTTTGTTTGCATTACTTTGCTATTATAAATAGTGCTACAGTATATATCTTTTTTTTTTTTTTTTTTTTTTTTTTTTTTGCGGTACTGGGGGTTGAACTCAGGGGCATTCTACCTCTGAGCTACACCCCCAGCCCTATTTTTTATTCTTTATTTTGAAACTGAGTCTCACTAAGTTGTGGAGTGCCTCACTAGGTAGCTGAGGTTGGCCGCGAACCCGGATCCTCTGGTTTCAGCCTCCCAAATGCTGGGATTACAAGTGTGCGCCACCACGCCCGGCTCAGTATATATCATTTTGTGTAAAGCTTTTTTTCCATAATTAGAATTATTTATTTAGCAATAGAGACCTAGAAGTAAAATTGCAGTATGGAAAAGATCAAATCATTTTTCAGAAGTGCTGGTATATATTCCCTAATAATCAAGCGAAATTTATTTACAAATTAATTTGATTTATTGTGTCATTTTCCGTGTGTTAAAATAGTTCAATACTTTCCTCTTTTGTAGACTGAAACTTTCCTAGAAATTAACGTTCGGTTTTCATCGCTTGGGATCCTTCCTTGTTCAGTATGTGAAAAACTTGCCTTAAAGGGCACAGTACTGTCAGAGACTTGCCCACAGCATTTTTGTGCTGGGTTTTCACCAGTGGATGTGTACACAGACCTGCTTATACTCTCCTAGATCATTGTCTGTTTGAAATGAAACTATCCCCAAAGAGCAGCCTTCCAAGTGAGCTATTTCTATCCTATTCTGAGCTTCTTTCAAAATAACTCCTGTACTCTGCACCAGACTCTAAATCCCACTGATGTTGGCAGCATGTCTACTGTAATAGAGTGAAAAAGAGAACTGCAATTATGGTGACATACTGGGAATAGGGTGCATGGAGGAGACGGCAGAAATGACAGGGTGCTCTGTGTTGGAGAGAGCAGATGTGCTAGCAAGGATTGTCTTGCTTCCTTTATCTTCAAAGTGACTATGAGTACATCTTATTGACTCCAGGAGATAGCAAGCATCAAGCAGTATACTTTAATCCAGTTTTGAGGATTGAGTTAACCTAATAGGGTATCTTGCATACTTAACTGCTACTTAACTCAATGTAATTAAAAAAAAAAAAAAAGATGCCCCACTGAGCAATTACTTTTTGTTTGTTTGTTTTTGGTACTAGGGATTGAATCTATGGACATTCTACTTCTGAGCTACACCTCCAGCCCTTTTTATTTTTTATTTTGAAACAGGGTCTCCATAAGTTGCTGAGGCTGGCCATGAAACTGTGATCCTCCTATCTCACCCAAGTACTAGGATTATAGGCATAAGCCATCATGCCTGGTGAGCAATTATTTTTTAAAACTTTTACTAAGCCAGGTGCAGTGGTGCACACCTGTAATCCCAGTACTTGGGAGGCTGAGATAGGAGGATCCCAGGTTTGAGGACACCCTCAGCAATCTAATGAGACTCTTATTTCCAAATAAAAAATAAAATAGGGCTAGGAGTGTAGTTTAGAGGTAGAATGCCTCTTGTTTCAATCCCTAGTATCAAAACAGACAAACAAAACCAAAACAAAAAAAAACCAAAAAACAAAAAAAACACTTTTACTTTTTGTGTGTGTATATGATAATGGAAATTGAACCCAGTGGTGATCTACCACAGAGCTACACCCCTAACCGTTTTTATTTTTGTTTTGAAATAGGGTCTTACTAAGTTACCCAGACTGGCTTTGAACCTGCATTCCTCCTGTCTCAGCTTCCCAAGTACTGAGATTACAGGCATGTGTACCATGCTGGGCTCAAAAGCTTTACTTTTGAAATCAGAAAAACAACAACAACAACAACAAAACAAGATCATACATATTTTAAGCATTAGAGAAGCATGAAATTTGCTACTGGAAGTCTCCCATAATCCTAACCCAACCCCACAAAGATAACCATTCAATGTAGGATATATTTGTCCATTGTAAATCTCTGTCCAGGTTTTTGTTTTGTTTTGTGGTATTGGGAATTGAACCTGGAACATTCTACCTCTGAGCTACACTCCTAGCCCTATTTTATTTTTTAAATTTTGAAACAAGGTCTCCCTAAGTTGCTGAGACTAGACTTGAACCTGCAATCCTCCTGTGTCAGCCTCCCAAGTACTATAATTACTGACATGTGCCACCATGCCTGGCATTCCTAGCATTTTGAAAATAAAATAATGCTTAACCTTAGTAATAATAAATGAAATACAAGTAAAAATAAAAATGAAATTATCCCCTTTGTCAAGTTTTCAAAGATAGACAAAAATGTAAAAAAATGTCTGATTAGTATATATCCATATTGGTAACTATGTAGGAAAACAGGTACTCCCATAAAATGTTGTTGGGAAAACAAATTTTTTCTAATTGAAGTAGAGTACTTGTTAGTAATTATCAAAATTTTATATGTGCATATCTTAGGCATTTCTTGTGGACTGTGGAAAACTAGGAGTGTTGACAGATGTTTTATAAGATCCTCAGGTGCTGGTGGAGGCGGTGGTGACTGGAGCCTTCACTCCCTTCTGCTATATCATGAAGCTTGAGGAAGTCACATCCAAGTGGGCTTTGTACCTACCACAGTGCCAGGGGGAGTGTGGATCCAAGCAGTTCTCTGGTTCTTTCCCAACCTAGACAGAAAGATAGTATTTCCAGGGAGGAGAGCTTTCTGTGGCTGCCTCTCCTAAGGTGGAAACAGTTGGTGTCCACCCAGACTCCTGCACACATGCTCAGAAGGCACCTCCTGGCAACTCCCTCCCCGCCTCTGCTTCCAAGTCCTACACCAGCAGCGAGATTCTGCCCTATGAAATATTCATAAAGCTCAATTGACCATAAAACGCTTCGTAAATGTAAGTGCTGTAAGTGACTCAAATTATATCAGCAGCTTTTTGAGAAATGGAGGAAGAAAGGAAAAGGAATTTAAGAGGATGGCATCCAGTGAGCCAGCCTTGCTATTTTCAAGCCATAATAAATGGGTCAGGGATCTGCATTTTGTAACTTCAAAAATGACTAATGATTGGGCTGTTTTTGCTCACTGTAAGAGTGGCCTCATCCCAGTGTAAGTGGTTCTTCCTATGTTACACAGATTGTGTTGCTTTGTAAATCAATATTTGTATTCCAGAGTCATTTTGTTTCCAGATCTAAGAGTCTTGAGAATCTGTTCTTAAGGTGGCCTTCTCACGGTGGATGAAGTCACTGAAGCCCCACTGGTTTGGGCTAGCACTCCTAGCTGCCCCCCACCCAACCCTGCAGCAAAGCCCCTTTGCCTACAGACACAGGGCCAGGACTTTCCATTGTTAGAAATTCTCCCTAGCCCGTGCAGAGGCTATCTCCTTCCAATCATCGGTCCTTTATTCTACTCTGATCCTTTGTGGATTGAGGAGGCCCATCCCCCTGCTTCCAACCTGCCCAAACCATTTCTTCCTTATAGGACAAGATTCCTAGAATTTTCACCCTCCTATTTGCCACTCTTCTATGTAGAATAGCTCACAAACCATCTATTTCCCCTGTCCCTACCCACTTATTCAAAATACTGTATTTCTGATGAACGCTAAAATTGTTAAATTTGTTCATTTGGTTTTGGCACCCAAATCACACTGCTGTCTCATATTCATTTATAAACAAACTAAAACTTCAGAGCAGTTGCTTTTTGAACCTAAGTGCAAGACTGAACATCTATTTTTATGAAATCTTCTCTTTTTTTCTTTTTGGGATTTTTCTTTCCTGGCCCAGACCTCTTTTAGAATTTTTATTCTGTCCAGTGGGTCTAAATCTAAAGCATGCATCTCTCCCAGCGTGGTGTCGTTGGATAATTTGAAAAGCCTGCCTGCTGATCACTGATGTATTTACCCTAGGCTCAGGGCTCTGAAGAGGGTGACAAATCCCTCATAACGAGTTTGCCAAAAGCATGCTGGCAGCCTGCAGATTCCCGGCTTCTTGGCAAAGGGAGAACAAAACCCAGGGCCTGGTGGCCAGAGGGTCGGGAGAGCTAAGCAGAGCTCTGCGGTTTGTGCTTTGACATGTAAATGTCACAGCAGCCGAAGCGGTTCCCCAGCAGACCCTCCCACCATCCGCCTTCCACACAAAGCCCCGCTCTCGAAGGCTGTGCTCTGCCTTTGTGAGGCCCTGGCCGTCCTGGTTGCCGAGGGAAGTCCCCGTGAGTATCCGCTCTGTTGCAAAACTCCGTTTTGGGTTGTGACTGTACACCGGAAGGTTTCCGGCACCTTCAGTGGGTGTGGTCTCTCTGGACGCACTCTTTCCTGGACCCAGGCTTTTCAAGTTTTTTTTTAAATGAAAATGAATGCTACTAGGTGATTATATGAAGAGAGATACAGAGTAACATTTGCATACGTGTATGTGCAAAGAACAAGTTCAACGTAATTTTTGAATTTACCGGGAATGTCTGCAGGATGATTGTGTTCGGGCATCCTGCTTTCTATGCGCCTGTGTTCCCTCGCTAACATTCTCACCCACCCTTCTTGTTTCTGGTGTTCTAGCGTGTGCCACGCTGGTGAGTGGTGTAAGTTGGTAAATTGTGTAACTCTTAAAAGAGGTATCAGTCTGTGCTTTGCAAGTTAAAAAAGCGAAGGAAAAATTGCTACGCACCTTTAGAAGAATCATGTAAATAAAGTACTGCTAAAGAATGATATACTAAAGTTTTCCTCCCTCTGAAATGTCAGTGGAAGAGTTTAGATATGCTACTGCCCTAAATTCAATTTGTGAATTGTAAAGTATGTGATGCTTTTATCCTGTGGTGGAAATGTATGTCTTTGTCATGTTTTAGACTGATCTCATTGCAAGTCCTTTATGTACTAGCAAGATAATATTTAAAATATAAATTTAGATTTCATAGAATGAATTAGAGGAGAATCTTGATTTTTTGCTGTTGTTGTTGCTGTGCCGGGGGTTGAACCAGGGCATCCTGTGTGCTAGGCAAACTACATCCCCAGCCCATTTAATTTATTTTGAAACAGGGTCTCGATAAGTTGCCCAGGCTGGCTAGGATTATAGGTGTGCCACTATGCCTGGCTAGAGATGACACTTTTAAAGAAAACATTATCTTAAGAAAATATAAATGTTTCTAGATCTCTCTCTTTCTCACTATAGTATAAATACTGGTCACAGTATGAATTTAGTACACAGTGGTTTATTTTATTTTTTGTGGTGCTGGTGATTGAACCTAGGGGCATTTGCATTCTACCTCAGAGCCCTAATTTATTTTTATTTGGAAATAGGATCAGCCAAGCATAGTGGCACATGCTCGTAATCCCAGTACTTGGCAGGCTGAGACAGGAGGATCACAGGTTTGCAGCCAGCTTCGCTACTTAGTGAGACCCTTTGCAACTTAGTGAGACTCTGTTTCAAAATAAAGAATAAAACTAGGGGTAGGGGTATAACTCAGAGGTAGAATGCCCCTGGGTTTAATCCCCAGTACCTCAAAAAAAAAAAAAAAAAAAAAGAAATAGGATCTTGCTAGGCTGATGAGAGTCTCACTACTTGCTGAGGCTATCCTCAAACCTGTGATCTTCCTGTCTCAGCCTCCCAAGTAGTAGAATTACAGTTGTGCACCAACACAAATGGCTTATTTTTTTAATTTTTAATTTATTTTGTGGTACTGGGGATAGAACCCAGGGCTTTGTACATGCTAGGCAAGTACTCTACCACTGAGCTACATTCCATCCTTTTTTTTTTTTTTCTAATTGTATTTTTGAAATAGAGTCTCACTAAGTTGCCCAGGCTGACCTTAAACATGTGACCTTCCTGCCTCAGCTTCTCAAATATCTGAAGTAGCTAGCATTACAGACCTATGTCACCATGCCTGGCTCACAATGCATCCTCTTTTTTTTTTTTCTTTGGTACTGGGGATTGAACCCAGGTGCCTTCTACCTCTGAGCCCTTCTCATTTTTTACTAATTTTTTAAATTTTGAAATGGGGTCTCACTAAGTTGCTGAAGGTCTTACTAAGTTGCTGAGGCTGACCTTGAACCTGTGATCCTTCTGTCTCAGCCTCCCAAATATTGTGATTACAGGTGTATGCCCCCACACTTGGCCACAATGCATCTTTAAGCTTTGAATATTTAGACACTTTTTTTTTTGCTCTTTCTAAGTCATTACAGTAATACAATTTTATGAATTTAGAATTCCAGAATATTTCCCGTGAGATTGGAAAAAAGTTCAAGTAGTCTTCCATGCAGAAGCCATAAAGTGTATCATTAAGTATGAAATTTCTTCTTAAGTTTTGTCTCTTGCTTGCAAGAGCATAATTAGGGGAATTGGATACAGTGGAAAGAAAACAAAGTGTTTTGAGACATGAGCTCTGTTTCTAGCTACTCAGGTAGCACAGGATAGATGACTTCTCTGGATGTCAGTTATGGGCTACACCAGTGGTTCTCAACCAGGAACACTTGGAGATGATGAGGGGGATCACTTGAGGTTGTCACAGTATTTGGAGCACTAATGGTTGGAAACCCTGGATGCTAGGCATTTTGAAATGCCCCAGACTGCCCCATCCCATCCCTTGAAGAGCTGGCCCAAAGGCACCTCTACTGAGAAACACTGGGCCAGATGGTTACTAAGGTTCTTCCAGCTCTGTTTCTCTCAAGTTCATTAGCAGAACATTGCAAGCATTTAAAATGATGTGAAAGCCAGGTGTAGTGGTGCATACCTGTAATCCTAGTACTTGGGAGGCTAAGACAGGAGGGTCGCAGGTTCGGGGACACCCTCAGCAATTTAGTGAGTCCCCCATCAACTTAGCAAGACCCTATTTCAACATAAAAAATAAAACAGGGCTGAGGGTGTAGCCTGGAGGTAGAATGCCCCTGGATTCGATCCCTGGCACTACAAAAAATTAAGAATAAATAAATAAATGATTTGATGCAAAGCCAGTGAGCTTAGTGTTTGTATCTGGCATTTAGCCTTACACTCCATGCTGTTTGCTGTGCAAAGTGAAGTCAGTCCCAGTGATGCTGGTCAGGACCCTTGGGCCACAGCAACTCAGATTCCGAGCTCTGGGGCTGGGGAGTCCCTGCTTGAAGCACAGAAAATTACCAACACCTGTTTCAACGTAGAGCCCGGCCTGGGTGTTTTGATTGGCTTAGAGTTTTCCTTTATGTCCCTCTTTCCTCACAGGGAGGAAGTAGGTTTATTGTTGCCCAGGCCCAGCCTTCACGGCCTGGACTGTTTTTTGCTATAGATAGAGGATAGCTGCCTGTTCATATTCCCTGCTGCTGGGTACTGTCACCTCTGTTGGGAAGGGGTCACTTTGGAGGCTCTGGTGCCACTCTACAAATCCACCTGCCTGTTGTCACAGGCCAGGCTGGAGGAAACCATTTAGACAGCCCTGACAGGCAGGAAGGAATTTGAGCTGCAGTAAAGATTCCTGGGGTGTCTGAATTCTTAGATAGATCTGCTTGATAAAATTGCTTTTTATTTGACAGTGATGTGCTATTAAATGAAAATCACATAAGAAAGCTTCTTTCAGGATTAAAGAGCAATAGAAAGATGAGTTACAAATCCTTACCAGAAATTTGCTGTGATATTGTTCCTATATGCAACTGTTAATAATTGTAGCAAAGATAACTGGGAACATCCTTTTTGATGTGTTTGGTGTGTTGTTTCCTTCCTTTCTTTTTTTTTTTTCAGTACTAGGGATTGAACCCAGGGGCTACACCCCCAGCCCCATTTTTTATTCTTTATTTTTGAAACAGTGCCTCACTAAGTTGTGGAGGGCCTCACTAAGTAGCTGAGCCTGGTCATGAACCTGCGATCCTCCTGTCTCAGCCTCCCAAATACTGGGATTACAAGCATCATGCACCACCACGCCCAGCTGGTGTGTTGTTTTCAATTACAAAAATGGTTTAAAGAAAATTTAAATATATAAGAAATTGTCACTAATAACTAAATTTTGACACCTCTGACCAGCCTTTTTAAAATTTTACAAAAATGGGGCTATAGTATAAGATGTTTATAGCCTGCTCTGTCCATCTGGTGATATCTCATATATATACATGTGTCCACCACGAGGCTATTACATAATTTTACATGACTGCTATTTAGCTCAGGCTGCTGTAGCAAAATACCATAGACTGGGTAAGTTAAACCATCAGAAATGTATTTCTCACAGTTCTGGAGGTAGAGGAGTCCAAGATTAGAGTGTTGGCATTGATTGAGTGCTAGCTGTTTTCTCACATTCAGAGAGAAGGAGCAAGCGCTCCTTTGTCCCTTCTTTGAAGGGCCTAATCCCATTATGATGGCTTTACCCTAAGGACCTAATTACGTCCCAAAGGCCCCATCTCCAAATGTCATCACACTGAGTATTAGGGATTCAACATACGAATTTTGGGGGGACACAGACATTCAGACCATAACAACTCCAGGCAGTCCATTGAGTGCCTAGAATTGGATTCTCTGGATTCATACCACAGCAATGCCACTTATTAACTGAGTGGGTTATATAATGGCTTTGTATCTCAGTCTACTCATCTGTAAATTGAGGAAATGCTAATACCTACCATAGTAGTGTTCTGAGAAGAAAATGAGATAATAGATGTAGATACTTAAAATAGAGCCTTGTATAAATTTAGCACTCAATATCTGTTAGAGATCATCATCTTGTCAGTATCAGCGTGATTACATGATTGTACAGTCCCACTAACCAATTGCCTGTTAGATATTCTTGCAACTAAATCCTTTCTGACATTCAGAGTTATTACTTTAGGATCATTTTTCTAAGAGTGGAATTTCTAGGTCAAAAAGCAAACAAGTGTTGGAGGTTTGGGAATTTGATACATATTTCCTTAGAGGAAGCTTGTTTGACTATCCACTCCTACCAATTTTTCTGAGTATTGTAAAAATTCAGCCTGAGCAGGGTATGGTGATGCATGCCTATAATTCCAGTACTTGGGAGGCTGAGACAGGAGGATCACAGGTTCAAGGCCAACCTCAGCAACTTAGCAATACTCTCAGCAACTTAGTGAGATACTGTTTCAAAAAAGAGGGAGGGAAGCCGGGCGTGGTGGCTCACGCTTGTAATCCCAGCATTCGGGAGGCTGAGGATCCGGGTTCGCGGCCAGCCTCAGCTACCTAGTGAGGCACTCCGCAATTTAGTGAGACTCGGTTTCAAAATAAAGAATAAAAAATAGGGTTGGGGGTGTAGCTCAGAGTTAGAATGCCCCTGAGTTCAACCCCCAGTACCGCAAAAAAAAAAAAAAAAAAAAAAAAAAAAGAGGGAGGGGGCTGTGAGGAGTTAGAATGCCCCTGAGTTCAACCCCTAGTACTAAAAACAAAAACAAAACACAAAACTCCAAAAAACAGCTAGGCTTCCTTTTAACAATCCATGTGCTCTGGGACTTCCTACTTCTAATCATTGACTATATAAATTCATTTAATATTGCTCTGAGACAAGCATAATTAAGGAAATGGACTAGCTGCAAAACAAACCTGATACAGCGTTTCATTAAAAGGAAAAAAAAAACCAACAAAAAATAACAAAGTGAGGGTTGGGTAATGTAGCTGAATGGTGGAGTGCTTGCCTTGCATGTGTGAGGTCCTAGGTTCACTTGGATGACTGAGACCCCTGTGTACATCATGCCAACACCGCAGACAAAAGCCATGGTGGGTCACCTGTCACCTTATTCTATCTGTGCTTCAACTTCTCTCCAAAACTACTCTGTGATCAGATGTGAATGTGTAGCTCATCAATGTAGTACTAATACTCTTTTTCCCCAACCCAGTTTAATATCTAGACATACTAAAAGGAAAAAATTATCTTCAGTAACACAATAAGAGTGTAACATGAAATTAGATAAATAAATTGTAAAACAGGAAGTCAGTCCCTTTATTCTGTGAAAGTCACTTTTTCATTTACCATGAAGAATTCCTGCAAGTTGGTTTATACAGCAATGGGATCTCCAGTGTGCCCTTTGCTACTTGACTTGGCACTCAATACTGTGGCCCAGGCTACCATGTTCTAAGTGGTAACTAATTTTTCCACCCAGTATTTGTACTTGGATGACTGAGACCCCTCTGTACATCATGCCATCATGCCATGACCCAGCCAGGTCTCTCTTTTCTTTTCTTTTTTCTTTTCTTTTTTTTTTTTGCGGTACTGGGGATTGAACTCAGGGGCATTCTACCTCCGAGCTATACCCCCAGCCCTATTTTTTATTCTTTATTTTGAAACTGAGTCTCACTAAGTTGCGGAGTGCCTCACTAGGTAGCTGAGGCTGACCACGAACCCGGATCCTCCAGTCTCAGCCTCCCGAATGCTGGGATTACAAGCGTGTGCCACCACGCCCGGCTCCAAGGTCTCTCTTTTCCTGTATCCATTGCAGTGTTGCCACATGAAGCCTATTTACATTTTGTTTTCAGTGGTCCAACCACCTGCATTTGATTATAAGCACAAATGCAAACATGAACATCCAAACCACATGACATAATGCAATTATGAGGGAGACATCCAGATGATTCCAAATATGTTCTGTTAGATTCTCATTAAAAACACAGAATGCAAAGATTCTCATCGAGAATTCTCACATTTCTGAAAATACATCTTAGGAACTGACAACCATGCTTGGAAAAGACTAGCTTGGTTTGCAGACACTGTCCAAGGTACTTTGGACACTTATTAGCATTCCAAAAAGAAATATCAGTTAGATACTTTTTTTTATTGAGTAATTGGTTCAGTTTTGCTCAAGAATAGTGAGTTTCAAACTTTTGACTGTGACCCACTATCAGAAATTCACTTAGCTGGGAATGGTGATGAATGTGTGCAATCCCAGTACTTGGGAGGCTGAGACAGGAAGATTGCAAGTTTGTGTCCTTCCTCAGCAACTTAGTGAGGCTCTCTGCAACTTAGTGAGACCCTGTTTCAAAATAAACAAATAAATAAATAGGGCAGGGGTGTGGCTTGGAGGTGCTACACCTCTGTTCAATCCCCAGCACTATACACACACACAAGAAAGAAATGCACTTTACATAGTGACCTAGTGTATATGCTTACATATATAAAACTACAAGGGAAACAAGTGTTTCCCAAAATACATGTGGCATGTGTTGTTCTGTTCTGATTTTTCACATCATTCTTTAAAATGTTGTTTGTGATCTATTGTTTCATGACCCATAGCCTGAAACTCCTGTCCCAGAGGTGGGTTCTGGTGTGTGTGGGTTGACTGATAGCTTTGGTGGGGACTCACAGCACTTTGTGAGCATCTTGCCCTCCTCTTGGTATGGTATACGGCAGGCTTACTTGCCCAGGACTGCCCCTCTGGAGGGGTCTCAGTACCACTGGGCTGGGCAGGAACTTGAGGTAGAGCAACCTGTGTTGCCTGAGGGCGCTCTTGCTTGGCTTTGGAGAACTTTGGTCCTTCCCTGGACTGACTCTGTGGCTGACAGCTCTTCCTAAGAGGGAAGGTTTAAACAAAGACAATAATTCAGTTTGAGTGCTCCTGAATCATGTCTTTGTCTCTGCTCTTGACAGAACAGAAGGAAGTGGTTCATTATCAAGGATGCCAGCTGCCTGTGGATTGGTATCTGTAGCCAAGGGCTAGCTCGCTTTCACCCCCCAGTCGGTGTGTTCTAAGGGGTCTAGAAAAGATATCCCTTAAAATATCTACTTGGGAGCCGGGTATGGTGGTGCACGCTTGTTATCCCAGTACTTGGGAAGCTGAGACCGGAGGATCCGGGTTTGCGACCTGCCTCAGCTGCTTAATGAGGCTCTCTGCAACTTAGTGAGACCCTGTTTCAAAATAAAGAATAAAAAATAGGACTGGGGGTGTAGTTCAGAGGAAAAATGCCCTGGCGTTCAATCTCCTGGGGTCCTGCAAAAATAAATAAATAAATAAATAATTAAACAAACAAACAAATAACTAAAAATGTCTACTTGGTTTCCTGTGTCTAAAAGTTCATGATTAGAAGTTTGCTTTCTGGAATCTTCTAAGCTTTTGGTCTTGGAGAATTCCTGATCAACATGAAAATGAGAATGCCTTGCTTGTATCAGGTGACATTTAGTGGGGATTTGGACTGCATCTGAGTGCAAGGTCCTGCATGTCTGTAGGGAGCTGGGGGTTCGGAGGACAGAAAGACTGGAGGAATTACCAGGAACTGGAGCGAAGGTGGCTGTGGGGCAGGCCAGAGCCCGTGGAATCCTCTGCGTCTAACTGGTAAGGTGCTCTGTGGAATGTGGAACCCTTCAGATGTTTGTAGAGAATTGCATGGTTTAGAGATGAAGGCACTGATGTTCACTAAAGGCGACCAGAAGTCTTGGGATGGTGTGCTACTTGGGGATTCTGTGGCCTGAATTTTGTTTTGGTTAACAAATTTATTCCCATGCAGACAGTGTTACTAATGCAGGCTCACTAGGGCTCATGTTCTATTTTGCCCAATGCCTTCTACGCACCTTGCCTTCATAGAGGCATTTTTCCTCAAGCTCAGATTGGTTCAGATGACCACACTTCCATTTCTTGCTGGTTTGCCTTTTCAGTTGTTGTTGATCATAGAATTTGGAAAAGACCTTACACCTTGGTCAGTGGTTTTCAATCCATTACTGGGTCAAAAACTGATTTAATGGGTGTTACTGACAGAGACTGTTGGTGAGAACCCTGTAAATATTTATCTTCCCCACCAGGCATTGTGCAGTACGCAGATATGGGATACTTCCCCGTGGGTAACAATATTAACAATCTGTATCATGTGAGTGACATAGTTAGATCTGTTCTTTTATTTGACAAATATGATATCCAATGCCATTGGAGCCCCTCACTGCTTATTGGTACTATGGTGAGGTACAAGGGGTGTGAAGATAGGTAAGAATGGACCCTGCTTTCCTGATGCTCAGATGACAAAGGGGCAGATAGGCACAAAAGGCCTTTGTGACAGCTGATGGTGCCTGCAGTGAAGACCTACTTCTCCTCCTTACCCTGGTGAGCGGCTGGCTGCCTGGGCGCCCTGTTCCAGAGAAGCAGGGAGCTGGCTGTATCAGCCAAGCAAGCACAGCCATGAGAAGACAGAGCCCAGCCTCTGACGTTCAGAATGTGAGACGAGGAAGGCTTCTATGGAGAGGTGAAGTCTCAGCTTAGCCTGGTGTCTGGGTCAATATTCTTACTCCTGTAATAATACGAAACAACTGACTACACAAATTAGGGGAAGGGCTATTTATTTGCTCACAGTGTTTGGAGGTTTAGGCTTGGTGGTGGGAAGCAGAGAGAGGGAAAGCACAAGACTCTGCTCGAAGATCGTGGAGGCCAGAAGTAGAGTGAGCAGGGGGAGGAGGAAAGATATATAATCTCCACCTTGTGTGTGGGCTAGGGAGACATTCTAAATCCAAATCATCACACCTAGGCCGCAGGTTGCATGGTGGCCCCTAAAGGGATATGTCCATGACCTAACCCTGGATCTAGTGAGTGTTCCCTTATTTGGAAAAAAGTGTCTTCGCAGATGTAATTAAGTTAAGGATTTTGATACAGGGAGATCATCTTGGAATCTTTTTTTTTTTTTTTTTGCGGTACTGGGGATTGAACTCAGGGGCATTCTACCTCCAAGCTATACCCCCAGCCCTATTTTTTATTCTTTATTTTGAAACCGGGTCTCACTAGGTTGCGGAGTGCCTCACTAAGTAGCTGAAGCTGGCCGCGAACCCGGATCCTCCGGACTCAGCCTCCCGAATGCTGGGATTACAAGCAT
>PVLC010032662.1:0-17744 GCA_004027655.1 Graphiurus murinus
GGGGGAGGAGAATGGAGGAGAAGGGAAGGAGGAAAAGGAGAGGAGGAGGAGAGGGAAGAAGAAAGAGGAGGAGGGAAGGAGTACAAGAAGAGGAGGAGGGAGAGGAAGGAGGAGGAGGAAGGAATGAGGAAGAGATAGAAAAGAAAGAAAGAGAAGGAAAGAAAAAAGAGAAAGAAGAGAGAAGATACACCCAGGGCATGTTCTAGTGACCTACTTCTTCCAACTAGATCCACCTCCCAGTAGTCTGCTCAGTTATCAGTACGTCAGTTCATCAAATAGGTTTATCCACTGAGGTGGTCAAAGCCCTCATAATCCAATCATTGCCTAGAAACCCACCTTTGAAACTTTCTGCACTGGAGACCATGTTTTCAAAATGGGACTTCAAGGACGTTCCAAATTTAACACGTAACACCATCCATGAATTTATTTCTAGGAGAAATAAATATATATAAATATATTTATATAAATATATATAATCTCCTAGAAATATATATATATATATATATATATATATATATATATATATATATATTTGCTCTAATGTATCATCTATCTACTACAGGTGCATCATCTTTGTCTGCTAAAGCTTTACCTATTTTTCACATTTAAGTTAAGAGCCATTTTGGACACACAGATTCCCTGCTGCTTTTATTTGACTCGAGTTCTCTCCCACTTCTCCACCAGAGACAAACAAGACAAGTATTGTAATTGTATCTTCCTCTGAACTTCCACAGTATCTTAGCTCTACTCTCCCATGACAACACTTGTACCTTATACAATTTTCTCTCTGTACCTGTTTCCAACCGTCTGCACCTAGGGCTTCAGCAAGATAGTGATTATTATATCAATCAGACTGCTTTGTGTTTCCAAAAAGCAGAATAGCTACATTTAGTAGCTAGAGTTTAACCTTTGAGTAGGAAAGAGAGAAAGAAGAGCAAGCTTATTGTCTATATAAATTTCTTATTTGGGAAGAAAGTCTTTCCCCCAAAGTTCATCAATAGAGTTCCTCTAATGTCTCATTATTAGCCAGAACTGATTCACAAGCCCACCCCAGACCACTTGCTGGCAAAAAAAAAAAAAAAAAATGGTATCACCATTGGTTTAGAGGAATCAGAGTCTAAACCAATCAAAATGCATTCCTCTAAGGCTGACTGAGAGGGCTAGCTTTGCTGAGCACATTGCCATCTGCCTGCTGAATAAAACTGGAGTCCTATTAGTAATCAAGGAAGAAATTACTCTATTAAACAGAGTCAAGAATATTTGAATATCTATATTCAGTAGGTGAAATGATATTTGCGGCAATTTTGACTTAGCTATCTCTGCATTCCTCACTGTGGCTGCTAAGAGCTTAATTGAATAGAACTGCTTACTGGACAGAATTAGTTCATTATTTTATTAAACAAATATTAAATAGCTGCTCTATGAGAGGCATTGCACTAGAGGTTAGGTGTGCAATGCTGAATAAATTCAGATGGGATCCCTGCCATTCATATAATGATAATAATCATAGCTCAATCTAGTATGTAGCAGATAAAATGCTAATATCTTTACTGGAAACATTATCTTAATCTTCTCATCACCCTATAGGACACATTCTAATACAATAACTACTTTTCTGATGAGAAAGCTATGACTCCACAAAGTTAAGAATCATAATAAAAGAAAAAGGTGAAACTCAAGCCAAGTTTTGTTTGAACTCTTTTGAAATGTGCGTACATGTATGTGTGTGTATAATAGGGAGAGAGAAGTATTCCTTGTTGCAATAGTAAGTTCTCTGACTTTATTATTTTTTGAAGGCTTTTATTAGGTTCGCTCAGCCTTTCTTTAACTCCCTGAAAGCCCCTTTTATCTTTGCTTCAGGATTTTGGGGTACAAGTCTGTGGGTGTGAATGACATTTTAGAGGAGGATGCTGGATTATCTCCTCTTGTCCTCTGACTTTACTACTAAAGAGCAGGCTTTTGTCAGAAGTGACAACAATATAGCAGTCACTTCAACGCCTCCAAGTTTTGAACCATGACTTAGGGCCTGTGGTTCCTAAGTGACTTATGTTCATACCAAGAAACCATGTCAGAAAAGAAACCACACGGTTAGATATAAGAGAGATCCAGACAAGAGACATGTTTGTTTTCCCTGCATAGCATGTTGAAAGAATGTTACTCATGTTTTAAAATGGCAATAGCCCTCATAACATCTAGCTTTCCACCTAGCAGTGAAAAACGAAGATTAGCAGCAACTAAGGTGCACCCTGGCGCATGGTGCCTGCTCAGAGGGCCACGGAGGACACAAACTTAGTGGCTGCTGCCTGCCTTGGATGGGGTATAGCCTCCAGTTTCTCAAAATAACACATTCTTACAGCTGATTGCTTTATTTTAAGTATTTGCTATATTAATCCATATCTTCTATAGCAAGTAACTCCAAATTTTGAATGGCTTTCAACAGCAAACATTTATTTCTTGCTTCTATCACATGAGGTCTGCTGCTCAGTGGGAGCTCATTAAAGCAGAACTGCTTTCATAGCTGTGACCTGGACTGTCCTTATAGGGCCCTATGCTAAGAGGAGTCCTACATTTATTTTAATGTTCTGCCATCACTATCTACAGAAGGTCAAGAGGCTTGGCGAAGACCTCAGGATGTCTCCTAAAGCCTGCAGCAGGAACCAGCACATGATTGCTTGCCATGAATAGGGAAAGTCACAGGGCCAAGGCCAAAGTCATAGTTGTGGAGAAGTACCCTTCATTTCAAGGAAATATCTGTCATACTGGTCTAATCTGACACTGGAATTTGTCCCCCTTGAGGCAATGACGAGTTCTATCTGTACATATCTGAATCCAATCCACAGTAAGTAGTGTAAGCTCAGGTGGATAGGGTGGTCAGTAGGTAATATCATGGGGTAATGGAGTATGTATGATAATATTAAGTGACAAGCATTTGGTTTGCCAAAAGTTGAGTTGTCTTCAGAAGGTTAAAAAAAAGTGCTGGCTGTATTTTTGTATTTTTGCAACAAATTTTCACTTGTTCAAGTTATAGACCAATTTGAGTCTTGTTCAGAATGTGCCTTGAGTCATTTTACTGTATTTAAGTATTAATTTGTCTTCATCATGGGTGTAGTTTTTTTTTTTCCACTTGGTTTTTCAAGCAAAGATGATAAAATTAAATAAATCAATATACTATTTAGCTTTAATAGTTTTGGTGGAATAATATTGCTCCCTAATTAATCCTGTGTTTAATTCTCTGGTGACTTAGAGGAGCTAAGTCATGACATATAACCCATCTGCAACATGAGAACCTCATTTCAGGTTTCATTATTAAGATCAAAATGAAGACTGTAGTTTCTAGAAGCCTTATTTAAAAAAATATATGAACACTGTCCTGAAATCTCACCCCTGTCATATAAGAATTCTTTCTGAGGCTCTCCAGAAGTTCTCCAGAATGTAGAGTTCACAGAGACAATGCGTTTAAGAATCTGAAGGGAGGTCTTTGTCAGTCACTAAGCTCAGACTTGAGAACTTCTGTTCTAGGCACAGCTGTAGAATCACTCCACTGACCACAGACTGAATGAATACTGAAGGGGCCAAGGCCTGTAAGGAGGCTGATACAAGAACAGTCAAGTTTGGTGTCAAAAATCTAGTCCAGACTTTTTACTGAGGGCTAGGGTGGGGGAATAACTCAGTGGTAGAGCTCTTGACTAGCATATGTGGGTTCCATCCACACACACACACACACACACACACACACAGAATTTATATTAAACCATAATTGCAATTTCAACATTCAGTTCCTGAGACCTGTGTGCATGTGATCATAGTCATAATTTATATCTAGGGGGATATTATGATAACCCTGATCAACTTCCCTGTTATCCTGCCATCAAATCCTCAAAGGATCTGGACAGTCATCATCTCATGAGCTCAATACAGCAGCCGGGCACTTGAGGCCACCCCAGTATTACTATTATTTCTAATATACGTAGAAAGAAGTGAAACACCAGAAGTCATAAAGGCAAGGGACAAACAAGAAATAAAAAAGAAGAGATATTTCCTAAACACTGGAAATTGCTTTGGTCCTGTTGGGGTCTAAATGATCTCTCATAGAAACTATAGAACTACCTTCAGGAGTGATCTAGGTACACGTGACTGAGCTGAGTTGGAGTTTTAGATTTAGAGAGATCTGGGTTGGACTCCTATATGGTTTACAGTGGTTGCTCTAATAAAATACTGCACAGTGAGTGGTTTATAAGGAAGAGAAATGTATTTCTCACAGCTTCATTGGCTGGGAAGTCTAGGGTCAAAGTGCTGGACAGTTCAGTTTCTGGTGAGGGTTGTCTTCCTGATTTTTAAATGACTGCCTTCTCCCTGGTAGGGAGAGAGGAAAAGGTAGTTTTCTGAGTTGTCTCAAACAATAATGGTACTAGTCCTATCAGGAAGAATTTACTTCATAACCTCCTCTAAGCCGAAGTATCTTTCAAAAGTCTCAGCTCTCAATACCATCACATTAATAGCTAAAGATTTAATATTTGATTTGAGGATGGAGGCATATAAATATTCCTTCAATCACAACTCCTAACTCTGCCACCGCTAGCTGGGAGATCTGGGTAAACTGCACAAATTGCATTTCAATTTCTTCAATCACTTAGCATAGGAATGGATGATCCATAACATAGCTATGGAGGTTACAAGAAATAAGATATCAAAGTATTTAGCATGGTTCCCAAAGCATGTTACTCATAAAGATCCCTGAAGCAATAACCTTCATAGATTATTCTAAACAAGTTGATAAATAAGAGAAAATTAGAAACCAAGGTATCACCTTATTTACTCATAGACACCAGGTTGGAAAATGTGTCTTTAGGTCTGATGGCCAAATGAGATTGCTAATAAGCAAACTCAAAATGGGTCTCTAGTCATGTAAATGTTTGTCCTAAGCTCCCTTTACTGGAATTCTCAAGTACCAAGGAGTATGTGGAAGAACAGAGGGGATTTGCTGGGTCCCAAGAAAGTAAAAGAAGAGGTAAATATGAAATATTATTAGTTATTCCAACATACCTCATCAGAAAAATCTCTCAACTATTCCAGAGAAAAAAGTTAATAAAAGAATGCAGACAGGTAAGGGTTTATATTAACTGAATTCCCATCCTAAGAAGTGGATATCAGGGGTAGATAAATCTCACCATTGACATAATTTATTATTAAATCCTACTGTCATTTTTGTTACAATTTAAGAAGGAGATTAATCAGGAGACAGAAACTTGACTACTAAAATATCCCTGATATTACCCAAAGTCCAAATCTTCCGATAGGTTACTAGTAGTTTGTGATAATGTTGACTTTTAGAGTGGGTTTGAAAAAATCTTGCTGTGAGGTAGGGGTTACATGAATAAGCTAATTTGTGTCTGTGACTCAATCTCTATCAAACTGCCAGTTCCTTTAGAAGTAAAAACTTTGCTTCAATTATCATTATATTTCCCACAGTCCTTGCACCACTTTTTTACCAATAATCATTCTATGATTACTCATCTAGCTGTGCATTTTATAGCTTATAAAGCATTTTTTATGTCGATGTCCTCATCACACAGTCCTGAGGAGAAAGAAAGAGAGGAAATGGAGAGGTTACTTACCTCATTTCACCTCTGAGAATATTGAAGAATCCCAGAACAGCTGTGTGAATTCTCCAGTTAATGAAGCAGAATGCCAAAATTTGATTCTGGAACTGGAAAATAGGTCACTGGTTCTTAGTTCAGTGTTTCCTTTCAGTAATAAATATTTATATTAGTAATATGTGTATGTTACCGAACTGCATATATTTATATTTTTAAAAAATATATAGAAACAAGAAATATAAAGAAAAATAAGATATATGTATACAAAATAAATATAAAATGAGGAAATATATAAAGGTATATATAGAAATAAGGAATACACACACACACACACATATATATATGTGTGTGTGTATATATATATATATATATATATATATATATATATATTATGTATATTGTAATCTGAATGAATCTGATTGCACCAAATCTAGTTGACACTCTGGAAGTGACACTCTGGAAGCCCCAACCATGTTCATAAAGCAAAGCCAACTCCTCAGAAGGTTTTGAGGCTTGCTTCTCTAGCTGCTTCTGCTGATACTTTTGCCTCTCTTCATGGAATGTAGGTTGTCATGGTAATGAGAGTAAGGAAACTGAGCTGGGAAGGAATGATAAAAATGTCCGATGGGTAGTACCACATGTGGAAGCACATATGAATGTTTGATGGTGTGATCTGCAGAACTAAAATTAGTTACTTTTCCCCAAGGTCATCATTCAAAGGAATATGTCACTAACCCTAATCTTGCACAATGGCATAGTGGCAAAAGGCAATGTGGCAGGAACAGCAATCGCCACCCTCAGTCTGTCCAGTTTCTCACCTATGGAGAATGTATGTTAACTCTCGAGAGAGATTTGAAGAGTACATGAAGGATCATTGAGATTGGGAGATTATATTGGATTATCTAGATGGGTTCAATGAACATTGTAAACAAGGATCCTCATAAGCAGAAAAGTTAGAAGAAGAATGTGATGATATTGGCTTGGAGACCATGAACCAAGGAAGCCAGGGAACCTCCCTACAGAGACTGGAAAAGTCAAGGAATCAGATTCTCCCAAAAAGCATACAGAAGGAATGCCCAGACCTGCTGTTATCTTGATTTTAGGCCTCACATGTTCATTCTGGGTTTTTGACTCTAGAACTGTAGAATAATATGTTTTATGCCACATTTAAATTTTTTTTTTACACCAGGAATAGGAAAGCAAAATAGAGTGAAGTTTAAATTCTGATTCCCACAATCCCAACTCTGATTCCTTCCACCATTAAATATGGGGGCATGAAGGGGTACTAAAGTAGTAGGACACCACCTTCTGGAAGGAGGTGTACTTTGCTCAGGGATTTAATTATCTTAATACATTGAGCATTTGAATATGCAAAGTGGGTGGTATTCTATGTGATTGCTTACATGGAGACTGATTACAAAGAAAACAGGAAAGCCTGGTGTGACTTGATGCAGTGTTCGAGTTAAATGGTAAAGGAAGGGTAATGGGAAGTATGACCAGTGAATGTTTGGGGGCTATGGCTTAGAGCTTTCTCAAGCACCTGCTCAGATAATGACTTGATACTGATGCCAGAAAGCCATCAATTCTGTGAACAGTATTTCCATGGAACACAGAAATGAAAAAGGAACTAGACAAAGAGCTAAAGTATTTCATTCCTAGCAGGCAGTGCCTCAAATTATGATCCTATCAATGTCTTCCTATCACTATTAGTGGATGAAAACATTCCATTGGTTTCTTCCTTTTTTTATATAAAATTTTGTTTTATTTTTTAGTGTGTGGTACTGAGGATTGAACCCAGGGGCATTTTTCCTCCAAGCTACACCCCCAGCCCTATTTTTTATTCTGTATTTTGAAACAGGGTCTCACTAAGTTGCAGAAAGCCTCAGTAAGTAGCTGAAGCTGGACGCCACCCTGGATCCTCTGGACTCAGCCTCCCAAGTACTGGGATTAAAAGCATGTGCCACCATGCCCAGCTTACAAAATTTTATTTTTAAGATTTGCAGGAAAATCAAACAGAAGGTACAGTGGGTTGCTTTATGTCTCCTACTTCCACACATTTAGCCTCCACCATTATCAGTATTCTTCACCAGAGTCATACATTTGTTACCATTTGATGTATTACAATTGACACACCATTTTTACCCAAAGTCCATATTTTAAATTAGTGTTCAGTCTTGGCATTGTACATTCTACGGATGACAATTATCTGCCATTGTAGTGTCATATGAAATCATTTCACTGTCCTGAAACAACCCTTCGTGCTCTGCCTGTTCATCCTTTAACTTTACCTAACTGCTAACAACTGCTGACATTTTCACTGTCTACATAATGTTGCCTATTCCAGAAAAAGAGTAGTGTGAACATTATCCCTACTTTGTTGGTTTTTTTTTTTTCTCTACATTTCAACTTCTTCCTGATTTTCATGGAAAAGCTTCAGTTTCTGACCATTAAGAATGATACTAACTGTAGGCTTTTGTACATGTTATTTATGAAGTTAAGGAACGTCTTTTTTCTTAGTTTACTCAGTTTTTATCATGAATCATCATTGGATTTTCTCAAGTAATTTTTCTACCTCTATTAGTATGATCTTCAGATGATCATCTGATTTTTTCTCATTATCACATTGATATGATGAACTACACCAAGAGATTTTTCAAAGTTAAAGGAGTTGGCATACCTGGGATAAGTCCCACTTATACATTGTTGGAATCAATTTCCAGTATTCCATTAAGGATTTTTGCATTTATATTAATGAGAGATATTTATCTGCTTTTCTTATAATGTCTTTTTTTATTATTTTTGATATTAAGATGTGTTGGATTCACAGAATCAATTAAGAAGTATTTCCTCTGGCTTTGTCTTTTGAAAGTGACTGTAAAGAACTGTCATAATTTCTTTCTTGTATACTTAGTAGAATTCACCAGTGAGTCCATTTAGTCTGGATACTCTCTGTTTTAAAAAAGTTTCTTTAATAGACATTGAATTTCTCTAATGGACATATTCCTATTCAAGTTGTTTATTTCTTTGGTGAGTTTTGGTAGACTGTCTTTCAAAACATTGGCTCATTTCATCTGCATTATCAAATTTGTGGGCATAGACTTGTTCAAATTATTCTTCCATTATCCTTTTAATGTCCATGGGATCTGTAGTGATGTACCCTCTCTCATTTCTGATATTAGTAATTCATCTCTTTTCTCTTTTATTTTAGTGCCCTGACTGGGAACTTATCAATTTAATTTCTTTTTTTAAGGAAAAAAGTGGTTATCATTGATTCCGCTATTGATTTCATCTCTGGCTTCCACTTTTAATACACAGATTGGGATTTGCATGTAATTACATTTAACTATTAGGTGCGCATCATCTCTAATGTAGGAAGCATTGCAATTTCAATATTCCCACTAATTTTCTATCTATATCTTTATTATAAAATACAAAGACATAACATATAATTTTGTCTTTATTGAGAAATAAGCTACACACATTTAAAGTAAACAATTGAGCTTTGGTATATGCTTGTACCTGTGAAACTTTTACCCTCAAAAGTTTCCTCTGCACCTTTGTGATCCCTTCTATCTTTTCCTCCCCTTTCCCCAGCGCCAGGCAATTGCTAAACTTCTTTCTATCACTTCAGTTTTCATTTACTAGACTCTTGTGTAAATGGAATAATACACATGTTCATATGGAATTTTTAACCTGTTTCTCCATGCGACATGATTGTAAGATTTATTCCCGTTGTTTCCTCCCTTTCTATTGCTTTGTGGAATGCCATGCTATGAATATGCTACAGTTTGTTTATTCATTCACCTCTTGATGTACATTTGGGTTCTTTCGAGTTTCATTTTTAAAATTAGCAGTTCATTGGAGCTTTTAAGTTGTGGTAGGAACGCTTAATCCTCATTTACCATCTTAATAGAAAGTTTTAAGAGTACAATGCAGTATTGTTAATTTACATCATATTTCGTACAGCAGATCTCTGGAGCTTATTCATCTTGCTTAAAGAAAATGTTTTGCTCATTGATTGATAACTATCTAGTATCCTCTTCTTTCTCCATCCAATTCATGTATTTTAGATCCTTCCTATAGGTGAACTCATACAGTATTTGCCATTTTGTGAGTGGATTATTTAATTAGGCATTATGCCTCAAGATTGGGTCATGTTGTACACTACAGAATAGTCTTATTTTAAGGCAGCCTACTATTCCATTGTATGTGCAGGTGGTCTCCAACATAAAATAGTACTTTGACTTTACAGTGATGCAAAATCAATACACATTCAGTAGAAACCATGTCTTGAATTTTTAATTTTGATATTTTCCTAGACTATTGATGGGTCAAACCATATTCTTTCATGATTCTGAAACAGCAGGTGGCATCTCCAGTCAGCTGTGTGATCACAAAGGTAAACACTAATAGTCTATAGTGTACTGTTCAGTAGGTTCAATGTTTAGTAGGTTATATATTGAATACTTTTTTTTTTTTTTTTGCTTACTGTATTTTCAGCTTGGTTTCATCAGGATGTAACCTTTCATCATCTGAGAAGCATATATGGGTAATATGTGTGTGTGCATGCATAAAATTTTCTTTATCCATTTTTCTGTCAATGAGTATTTAAGTTATTTTCATATCTTGTCTATTGTGAATTGTGTTATAATGAACACAGAATTTTTTGAGATTTTGATTTGAATTATTTTTGATCATACCTACAAATGGTATGCTAGCACATATGATACTTTTGTTTTAAATTATTTGAAGAACTTTCATACTGCTTACAATAGTGATCGAACTATTTTTTAAATGACAAAATTTTCTATATATGTATGTGTACACACACACAGTGGATGCAACATGATGTTTCAATTTAAGTATACATGTAAAATAATTCAATCAAGTTAATTAACATATCTATTACCTCACATATCTATTGTGATAAGGACATTTAAAATCTAACTTTTTGGCTATCTTCTAGTACACAGTGCATTATTATTAACTATACTCACCATGGTGTATAAGAGATTATCAGAATGTATTCCTACTTTCTAATTTAAACGTTGTACCCTCTGACCAACATCATCCCGGTTCCCTGACCATTCCATACCTAGTAACTACCATTCTACTCTCTGTTTCCATGATTTTTGCTTCTTTAGACTCCTCATATAAGTGAGATCATGCAGTACTTACTTTTCTGTACCTGGCTTATTTCACTTAGACCACTATTCTCCAGTGTCATCCATGTTGTCATAAATGACATGATTTTTTTCCCCTTTTAAGACTGAATAATATGCCTTTTGCTTATATACACCACATTGTCTTTATTAATTTATTTACTGATGGACACAGTTGATTCCATGCCTTGACTAATGTGAATTGTGCTGCATGATCATGGGAATGCAAATCTCTTTAACATACTGATTTTACATCTTGGTCATCCAGTGTGTTGACATGTAACTATTAATCATAGTATCTTAGGATTGTAATATTTTCACTTCATTTCTGATTTTATTTATTTGAGTATTCTACTTTCTTCACTTAGTTAAAAGTTTGGTGATTTTCATCTCTTTAAAAAACCCAACTCTTAGTTTTGTTGATCTTTTGTATCATTTTTTACTTCTATTTATTTCTCATATTTCTTATTTGCTTTCTTCTACTTTGGGCTTAATTGATATTTTCTTCTAATTCATGTCAGTTAAACATCCAGTTTTTTATTTGGGATTTTTCTTCTTTTTTAGCATGCAAGTATTTATAGCTATAAGTTTTCATTTTAGAACTGCTTTTGCTGCATTTTATAAATTCTGGCATGCTTCTTTATTACCTCTATTTGTCTCAAGATACATACACTATATTTATTTTACAGGATATATATATACACATATACAGGATATATATATGTATATATATAATCAATAGGAAATATATATACACTTATAATCAATAGGCAAATTTAAAGCATACATAAAGTATATATGATTTATGCATGTATATATGTTATATAGAAGTATATGTTTTAAATTTGCCTGTTGATTTATTTGACCAAGTAGTTTTACAAGAGCATTTTTAAAACTTACATGTGTTTATAAATTTTTCAAATTTTCTGCTATTATTCATTTTAGTTTCATGCTAGTATAGTGAGAAAATATATTATTTCAGTTTTCTTAAACTTTCTAATGTTTATGTTTTGACTTACTATGGAATCTATTCTGAAGACTGTTGTGTATGTGCTTAAGAAAAATGTATGTTCCACTGCTGCTGAATGAAATGTTCTATGTATCTGTGAACTCTCTTGGGATCTAAAATTAGCCTTTCCTTATTGATTTTCTACTTAGATCTTCTATCATTTATTAAAAATGAGATAGTGAAGTCCTTACTATTGTTGTATCACTATCGCTCTCTTCTGATTCATTCATAATAGCTATCTATTTAGATATTCTGATGCTAGATGAATATGTGTTTTAAAATGTTATATTCTCTTGATGGATTAACCTCTTTATCATTATATAACCATCTTTGCTTTACTTTATAGCTGTTTACTTAAACTCTATTTGTCTGATATAATTATAACTGCCCTTACTTTCTTCTGACTTCTATTTGTATGTGATTTACTTTTCTGTCTCTTCACTTTCAGCCTACTTGTCTTCTCGTAGCTAAAGCAACTTTCTTGTAGGCAGCATGCAGTTGTCTTGTAAGCCACTCTGAGTCTGTGTTGGAGTATTTAGTCTATTTATAGTTAAGGTAATGATTGATATGTAAAGACTAGATATGGACATTTTAGTGCTTACTTTTTGCTTTTTTAGAGTTTGTTCTTTTGTCTTCTCTTGGTGGATTTTTTGGTGATTTGATGAATTTTTATACTTACATGCCTTGATTCCTTTCTCTATATCACTTATTTATAAACTAGAAGTTTTTGCATTGTGGTCACCACAAGGGTAACATAAGGCATCTTATAGCATAACAGGCAATTGTAGATCTGATGACGGCTTAACGTTTTTATCTTTTATACTTTTATTGGTGCACTGTAGTCTCACATCATAATGTCCTCATAGTGACAAAGACATGCATGCACCCAGCACTTGGTTACATTGCTCCTGCCTCCCTCCCCATCTCCCCTTCCCTATACAGGATATTGATATTGACATTGATATCCTCACATACCACATAATGTCAATGGAAGTGATTCCTTCATTGATTCTTCTTCTTCTCACTCCCTTTCCCTAGACCACCGCCCTGGCTCCCTAGCCTCCCTATATGAAAGAAACCATACAACCCTTCACTTTCTGTGACTGGCTAATCTCACTTAACATAATGTTCTTCCAGGTTCATCCATTGTTCCGCAAATGGCATAATTTTATTCTTTATTGCTGAGTAGAATTCTAT
Source organism: Graphiurus murinus (assembly GCA_004027655.1). Taxonomy (NCBI): domain Eukaryota; kingdom Metazoa; phylum Chordata; class Mammalia; order Rodentia; family Gliridae; genus Graphiurus; species Graphiurus murinus. The sequence goes on from PVLC010032662.1 coordinate 12,966, forward strand.
TGTGTGTATATCCCATAATTTTGTAATCCATTCATCTGTGGGTGGACACCTAGGTTTGTTCCATAATTTGGCTATTGTGAAGTATACTGCTATAAACATAGAAATGCATATATTACTATAATATTGTGATTTTAGTTCCTTTGGAAAGATACCCAGGAATGGTATAGCTGGATCATGTGGGGGAACCCTTCCCAGTTTTCTGAGGAATCTCCACATTGATTTCCATAGTAGCTGTACTAATTTACAATCTTACCAACAGTGTAGAAGAATTCTTATTTCCTCACATGCTCACCAGAATTTATTGTTCTTTGACTTCTTGATGATTGCCATTCTGACTGGGATTAAATGGAATTTCGGTGTGGTTTTGATTTGTATCTCCCTAATTGTTAAAGATAGTGAACATTTTTCCATATATTTATTGGCTATTTGTATTTATTCTTTTGTGAAGTGTCTATTTAGTTCAATTTCCCATTTCTTGGTTGAGTTTTTTAGTGTTAAATCTTTTAGTCTTTTAAGTACTTTATATAATCTAGATGTTAGTCCTCTATTAGAGGAATAGCTGGCAAAGATCTCTCATTCTGTAGACTCTCTCTTTAGACTCTTGATGGTCTCTTTTGGTGAGCAGAAACTTTTTAGTTTAATTTCATCCAATTTATTCATTCTTGTTTTAATTTTCCAAGCTTTGGAGGTCTTATTGAGGAGGTTTCTACCTGTGCCTGTATGTTGGAGTTTTGGACCTATGACATTCTCTAGTCATTTCAAAATTGCTGGTCTATTTTTCAGGTATTTGATCCACCCCAAATTGACTTTTATGCAGAATGAGAGGTAGTGATTTAATTTCATTTTTCCATAAATGGATAACCAGTTATCACAACACTGTAAGTTGAAAAATCTCTTGTTCCCAATGTATGTATTTGGCAACTTTGTCAAAAGTCAATTGGGTACAAGTGTGTGGATTTGTTTCTGTATCTTCTATTCAGTTCCATTGGACTATGTGTTTTTGTGCCAATACCATGCTGTTTTTATTACTATAGCTCTGTAGATAGAAGATTGGTTAAACATACACAAATTAATACATATAATTCATATAAATAGAACTAAGGACAAAAATCACATGATCATCTCAATAGATGCTCAAAAATCATATGACAAAATTCAACACCCATTCATGTTAAAAATACTGCATTAGCCAGGCATGGCGGCACATGCTTGTGATCCCAGTACTTGGGAGGTTGAGACCGGAGGATCCTGGTTTGCAGCCAGCCTCAGCTACCTAGTGAGACCTTCCACAACTTAGTGAGACCCTATTTCAAAATAAAGAATAAAAAAATAGGACTGTGGGTGTAGCTCAGAGGTAGAATGCCCCTGGGTTCAATCCCCAGTACTGTAAAAAACAAACAAAAACTGCAGAAAATCAGAATAGAAGGAACTAAAGGAACTTACTTCAGCATCATTAAGGCAATATGCAGTAAATGCAAATCCAAAACCATACTGAATGAGGAGAAAAACTGGAGGAATTCCTTTTAAAAACAGGGATAAGACCCTACTTTTACCACATTTATTTATTTATTTATTTATTTATTTATTTATTTATTTATTTATTTATTTATTGTACTGGAGATTAAGCCCAGGGACATTCTACCTCTGAGCTACACCCACAGCCCTATTTTATTTTTATTTTAAAACAGGGTCTTACTAGGTTGATAGGAATCTCACTACTTGCTGATGCTGTCCTCGACCCTGTGATCCTCCTGCCTCCGTCTCCCAAGTACAAGGATTACAAGCATTCACCACCACTCCCAGCTCACCGTGAACTCCTTTAAACATAGTACTCTAGATTCTTGCAGGGAAATAAGGGAAGAGAAGGAATCAAACAAAATAAAATAGGAAAAGAAGTGAAATTATCTCTATTTAAAGATGACATGATCCTTTAGTTAGAAGATCCAAAAAACTCAGCCAAAAGACTTCTAGAGCTGATTAACAAATTTAGCAGAGTAGCATGATACACACACTCCTTATCAGATATGTGGCTTAGAAATATTTTCTCCCAATCTGTTTATTATCTCTTTGCTCTGCAATTTTTCTTTCTTTGTACTGAGGTCTTAAGTTTTGATACCATTTCAGTTGTCTAACTTTGCTTTCATTAACCATGCTTTTGGATCAAATCTAAAAAATAATTGTCTGTTCTATTAATGTGGTATATCACATGTATTTATTTTTGTATGTTGAACCATCTTTGCAACCAGGGATCATTTATACTTAATTGCGCTAATTATTTTTTAGTATTCTATTGAATTTGCTTCTATAGTTAGTATTTGGGGGAGAGTAATGGGGATTGAACCCACAGGCATTCTACCTCTGAGCTACACCCCCAGCCTGATTTTGTTTTTATTTTGAAACAGGATCTCACTAGGTTAATGAGAGTCTCACTACTTGCTGAAGCTTCCTCAAATCCACAAACCTCCTGTCTCAGCCTCCCAACGACTGACATTACAAGCATGAACCACCATGTCTGACTTCTAGTTAGTATTTTATTGAGGATTTTTGCATCTATCTTCATCAAAGATATTGGCTGATAGTTTTTTGTTTGTTTGGTTTTTGATTGGTTATTTTTTGATTGGTTGTTTGGTTGGTTGATTATTTTTCTTACGATGTCCTTGTGTGTCATTGATATCAGGATAATTCAGGCCACATGTAGTTTGGAAGCATAACTTCCTCTGAGTTTTTGGAATATTTTGTGAAGAATAGGTATTATTCTTTAAATGTGTGACAGAATTAATCAGTAAATCCATCAGGTACTAGTCTTTTCTTTAATGGAAGATTTTATACTACTTCAATTTCTTCTCTCAATATTGATTTACTTACATTTTTTATTTTTTTATGACTCTGTCTTGCTAGGTTGAATGTGTCTAGGAATTTACCCATTTCTCCTAAGTAATCAAGCTTTTGACATTTAATTTACCATAATAGTCTCTTGTGACTATATTTCTGTGGGGTCAGGTCTCATGTCTATTGTCACTTCTGATTATGTTCAAGTCTTTCCTCTTTTTCTTTTGTTAGTCTCAGTAAAATTTCGTCAATTTTGTGTATCTTTACTAAAAGCCAGCTCTTAGTTTATCTTTTCTTTTGTTTTCTGGTCTCTATTATATTGATTTTGCTCTGATATTTATTTGTCTGCTATAACACTAGACTTATTTTGTTCTTCTTTCCTTGTTTCCTGAAGGCATTATATTTTTATGTGTATTTTTTGTTTGTTTGTTTGACATGAACATTTAAGCGTTCCTCTTAGAACCATTTTGGTAGTATTCCTTAAGTTTTGGGGTGTGTGTGTGTGTGTGTGTGTGTGTGTGTGTGTGTTCCATTTTTGTATGTCTCCAGACATTTTTCTTATTATTCATTTTCTTTTTTTTAAACTTTTACAAATCTCTGTTCACTTTTTTTTTTAAATTGGTGCATTATACATCGTGATAGAGTTTGGAGCGATAGAGGCATGGATGCACATAGTACTGGCTGAGCCTTTCCCCAGTTCCCACCCAGCTCCTTCACTCTCCCCCAGCACAACAGTGAGATTGGCATTGATAAATTTGTGAATATACATCATGACCATTGGAGTGATGAAGGAAACACTAAATATATATCTTTTCTTCATCAACTCATTGATTGTTCAGAAGCATGTTGGTGAATTTCCATAGATTTGTGACTCTTCTGAAGTCCTTCGTGTAACGAATTTCTAGTTTCTACTATTATGGTGAAATAAAGTACTTGACATGATTTCAGCCTTCCTAAATATGCTAAGATTTATCTGTGACCTAACATGCAATCTGTCCTGGAAAATGTTCTGTGTGTACTTGGAAAAAAATCTGTATTCTGTTGCTGTTGGATGGAGTGGTCTGTACACATCTCTCATGGCCCTTTGGTCTGGAGTGTTGTTCACGTCCAATGTTCCCTCGTTAATTTCCCCTCTGGATGATCTGTTACTGAAAGTGGTATTTTGAAGTTCCCTGCTATTATTGCTTTGCACTCTGTATCTCCCTTAAAAGTCTTTAATATTTTCATTATATGTTTAGATGCTTTACTGTTGGATATGTATATACTTGCAATTGTTATATTCTCTTGCTAAGTTGACTCTTGTATCATTATATAATATCCTTGTCCTTTTTAAAATTTACTTTTGTTTATTTAAAGTCTATTTTTTTCTGATATAACTATCAGTATACCTATTTTTTTGGTTTTAATTTGTCTGTAATATCTTTTCTTTGCCTTCACTTATAGTCTATTTATGTTTTAAAAAAAGTGAAGTGAGACAAATATAGGCAGCATATAGATGGGGCTTGTTTGTAAAATCCATTTATTCACTCTGTGTATTTTAGCAGATAATTGAATCCAATTACATTCAAGATAATTACAAATATGGCATGACTTAATATAGCCATTTTGTTAATTATTTAGGGGGGGGTGTTAGTTTATAGATAGTTGGACATCACACAACAATATTTCAGTCAATGTTGGAGCATATAAATAGCAGTGGTTCCCTAACATTATATCCTATAGTGAGGTTGTGTCCACCTTAGTTTGTATAAACTCACTGATGTTCTCCCAATGACAAAATTGCCCAAAGATTTATTTCTCAGAATACATACCTGTCATTGAGCAATGCATGTCTGTTATTTGTTTCTTTCTGCTTCCCTTACTCTCTACCTTTATTGTTTTATGGCTTTCTATGGTGATATGTTTGTGTCTTTTTGGTTTCTGCTTTGAATATCTCCTTTAGATTTTTGT
>PVLC010032663.1:0-18022 GCA_004027655.1 Graphiurus murinus
AGAAGAAGAAGAAGAAGAAGAAGAAATGTGTATTCTTTTTTTTCTGAGAAAATAAAATCAGGAAATAACTATCTTAGTCAGCTGAGCAATATACTATGTAAGAAAAAGGCTTTTGGATTTTCTTTTTGGTAACAGAAAGGAACTGAATTAGAAATTCATACTTTTTAGAATCTGAGAACAAAGCAAACAAAAACATATTAAAGGGGGAAGAGTACTTTTTCAGAATTAATTGAGGAAAAAAGCCAATTTGAGAAAAACAAGCCACAATTGCACTGTACAGACATTTTCAGACAAAAAAAAATTAATTCAGATAGAAAAGACATATTCAATGTCCAGATAGTAATTTGTAGTGAGACCTATCTTCTGTATTTCTTCTGTCTAAAAAGCAGTTTATCAGAGCAATAATCCTTCTGTATTTTGTTTAGTTTTGTTTTGAGTTATTCTTTTGGAAGATGGTTTGCAGATAATTTATTTTGCTGAAATTCTAAAGCTGTCCTGTCCAATATACAGGCACCAATTACATGTGGCTATTTATGTTTAAATTAATTAACATAAAATAATATAAAAAATTCAGTTCTCAATTGCACTGGACACATTTCAAGTGTTCAAGAACAACATATGGCCCAGGCTATCACATTGATTACACACGTATGGAATATTTCTATCAGTCTCAAAATTGTGATTACATTACATTTTAATTTTTTGATTTTAGTGATTTTTCCAATTTGTTCTAATATTCTTTTTATTATTACTTCTTACTCTTTGCTTATCTATCCTCCCTAAGGGAGCAATTTTTTTTTTTTTTTTTTTTTTTTGCGGTACTTGGGATTGAACTCAGGGGCATTCTACCTCCGAGCTACACCCCTAGCCCTATTTTTTTATTCTTTATGAAATAGGGTCTCACTAAGTTGCGGAGTGCCTCACTAGGTAGCTGAGGCTGGCTGCGAACCCAGATCCTCTGGTTTCAGCCTCCTGAGTGCTGGGATTACAAGCGTGCACCACCATGCCCGGCTGGGAGCAATGTTTTTATGTTGGCATAAAGGTATGGGATAATTTCTGTGTTCATTAAGTATATAGATAAATATATGCAAAACACAAGTTCAGGTTGTTGTTTTAAATGAAAAGTGTTTATATATTCCTACAATGAATACTTTCATAATTTTTAAATACATTGAGACATATCTGTCATGCTACTAAATTTATGTTGAAGTTTTTAATAGCAATATTAGAAGGCAGGGCCTGATAGAAGGTGTTTGGGTTGTGGGATGGAGGCACCATCTGAGTTCTCACTCATGAGGGAGGGCATGACCTCCCACCAAAGTGGGTAATTATAAAGAGAGGCTGCCCCTCTTGTATCACTACTTCCACAAGTGCCCGCTTGCCCTTCCCCTTTCCTCCATGATGTCTCACACATAGCTGCCTGATTTGGGGCCTCTTACCCTCCAGAATTGTGAGCCCAAATAAACCCCTTTCCTTTATACATGTGCTAGTCTTAAGTATTCTGTTACAGCAATAGAAAGTACACTGATAGCCTCTTTAACAAATGGTGTTGGAAAAACTTGTTAACGATATGCAAAAAAGTGGAAATAAACTCCACTTTCTCACCCTGCACAAGAGTCAATTCAAGATGGATCAAACACCTGGGAACATGACCAGAGATCTTGCAGCTACTTGAAGACAGCATTGGTCCAATACTTCAACACATAGGCACAGGTAAAAACTTTCTCAGCAAGATCTCAAAGGCACGAGAAATTAAAAGGAAGACCAATGCATAGGATTGCATTAAAATGAAGAGATTCTGTTCAGCAAAGGAAACTATCAAGAACCTCAACAGTGAGCTGGCAGAATGGGAGAAGATTTTTGCCAGCTACTCCTCCAATAAAGGACTAATATCTAGAATATACAGAGAACTCAAGAAACTGACCACTAAGGAAACAAATAACCCAATCAAAAAGTGGGCAAGTGAACTTAATGGACACTTCACAAAAGAAGAAATAAAAAAGGCCAATAAATGTATGAGGAGATGTTTAACATCATTAGAAATCAGAGAGATGCAAATTAAAACTACCCTGAGATTTCACCTAACCCTAATCAGAATTGCAATCATCAAAACACAAACAACAACAACTGCTGGTGAGGGTGTGGAGAAGTGGGAACCCTAATACATTGTTGGTGGGATTGCAAATTAGTGCAACCACTTTAGAAAACAGTATGGAGGATCCTCAGATGAATGGGAATGAACCTACCATATGATCCAGCAATACCACTTCTGGGTATCTACCCAAAAGAATGGAAACCAAACTATCAGACCGACTTATCTATGTTTATAGCTGCTCAGTTCACAATAGCCAAACTATGGAAGCAGCCAAGATGTCATTGACAGATGAATGAATTACAAAACTATGGGATATGTACACAATGGAATTTTACTCAGTCACAAATAAGAACAAAATCATGTCATTTGTACGGAAATGGATGGAACTAGAAAACATTATGCTAAGTGAGATTAGTCAGTCACAAAAAGTTAAAAATTCAGATATTTTCCCTAATATGTGGATGCTAGGGAGAAAGTGGGTCATAGGAGGACCTCTAGATGAAGAAGGAAAAACCTTAGATGTGCAAAGAAGGTGACCTAATTGAAGATGATGGGTGGGGTGTGGAGGGAAACACCCTAATGCACATGATGTATATCACAAACATATCAATCACTAAGCTGAACATGAGAAGGCAGGAGGGGGGAGGGAATAGGGTGGAGAATGGGGAAGGGTTAAATGAGTACTGCATACACGCATGCCTCTACCAACTTGTACCTCATAAAGATGTATGATTATATGCACCAACAAAACCAAAAAATAAAAATAAATAAATAAAAAGAAAGTGAGCTGAGGCATCTCTTAATGGAAAATGACATAAATTTCACTTATCCCTTTTATTGCTGCAATATATATTTCAAAGCACAAAATCTACTTCTGTTATTCTTTAACTGGTATACATTCAAATGACTTCAGTTATTTTCTTGTTAAAAAAAATGCAGCTATGCTAAATGATTTCACTACTATTTTTTCCTTACCGGTACCTTTTATCTATGGTTTATATTCTCAGATCTGGCAAGAAAAAGAAAGATGTTAATGCATTTTAATTTTAAAATAAATAGTACTTTGGCTTTCCCTGAAAGCTAAAACAGGCAGTTTTTTTGGAGATGGGGGGATACAACAGTATATTAATGACTCCATTTCCACATTCCTGATAACAAAGAAAATCATCAGTCATTGATTTTTGACAATATAATCAGTGAGAAGTGGTATTTTACAAATAATTGTATTCTAACATCAAAGGACAGTGATCATAGTATTATTGTGTTTAACATGTTCTTCCTTTCAAATGCCTATTTGTACTCTTTTCTCATTTGTTATATTATGTCAACATTTGAAAATTTTGTATCAATTATAGATTTTATAATTTTGGTGTCTATTTTATTTTTCTTTTGATATTATATGTTTTGCCAAGTAGTATTTGTTTTCATAGTGTTACCTTTACTTTCTTATCCATAATATTCTTTGATCTCATTTTATTTAAACTGATGCCTCTAAACCCTCAGGTTATGTATTTGGTCACTAAAATTATATTTTATTTTTAAATAAAACTTTCTCTCTTTTTTTCTCCTTTCTCCTTCCCTTCCTTCTTCCTCCCTTCCTTCCTTATTGGCATTGGGCATTGAACCCAGGGGTGTTCTACAACAAAGCTACAGCCTGATCCATTTTTGATTTTTGAAACAATGTCTCTCTAAGTTTCTGAAAAAATTTTTCTGAATTTTTTTCTGAAACATTGTTTCTGTCTCTCTAAGTTTGCTAAATTGCTGATATTGGCCTCAAACCTACAATTCTCCTGTCTTGGCCTCTCAAGTGCTGGGATTATAAGTGTGTGCCACTCCTTCCAAATTAAATAAAATCCATCACCCAGAATGAACATATGTTGGATTATGAAGACCAACAATTATGGTTAAATTTCTAATGTATTTGAAATTCATTTTTTATGTACTGAAAGTAGACTTGGCTTTATGTTTTTTCTAGATCAGTAAAATTAACATGGCTTTTCTGCTTATATTATCTTTATCAAAAGCAAGTGTTGTTAAATTTATAAAATAAACTGAGTGGTCATCAGTTCTTTAACTTGGATTAATTGTAAGCTTTAAAGTAAATTATCTTGCCAAAATAATTTTAAATATTAGAATGTTTATCACCTTACAATCTTCATAGATTTTTGCCCACTCAAATTTCTCTTTATTCCTATTTTAAGATTTTTTTGCTGTAGAATGTCTATAATATGTCTCTGTTTTTTTTAACATTTTCATATATTTTAATGTTTTTTCTTTAGTCCTAATCACATAGTTTGCTCTATACTATTTTAAAATTCTTATTCATAACTAATTTACTTCTAATATTTTAAAAACATTTTAACCTTTCAACAATAAATTATACAAAATTTCATGTACTAATATTATTATTTTTCTCTACATAGGTTTCCAGATAGATTTTTTAAATGTATTTTATTTCTTAGAATAAATAGTATGCACTTTTACTTTCATGTTTTGTAATTTAATATTGAAGGTATTTTTTTGGGCAGGGAGGGTGCTGGGGATTGAACTCAGGAGCATTTTACCTCTGAGCTGCACCCCAGCCCTATTTTATTTTGTATTTGGAAACAGTCTTGTTAAGATGCTGAGGCTGGCTTCAAACTTGCAATTCTTCTGTCTCAGCCTCCCAATTATTGGGATTACAAGCATGCACCACCACCACACCTGGCCCTTGAAGGCCTTTTTGAAAATAAATTAACTAAATTTCATTGGTTTTCTGTAAGATGTTATTATTTTTATTGCTCTCTAAATAGATCATAATTTTACACTGAATTTTATCATTGCACAGGATATTCAGCAATTCATTCCAAAATTATCTAACAGATATGCAATTTATTTTTACCCTTGTTATTTTCATTAAGTAAATACATTCAATTTTATTGTTTATATGCATATGGCATATACATACGTATATCCACACCTAAATTTTACTTTTTATTGCCTAATGTGTTTCATCCTTAAACAACTGTAGTAATATCCAATAACAGAATGTTCAAGTTCCCATAGTTTCCCTTGTTGACAATTGCAATAGTTACTTTGTCTCCTAGAATCCAAACATTCCTCTTTCAAACTTATTATTATTGTTGTGATTATTATTATTATTATTTAGTGCATTATAATCATACATTCTTATGCACTCGGGGTGATAGAGGCACACATGCACACAGCACTGGTTGAGCCCTCCCCCAGTTCCCACCCCACTCCCTCTCTCTCCCCACCCTCCTGTGCTCAGCACAGTGATTGGCTTTGATAGGTTTGTAAATGTACATCATGTCCACTGAGGTGTTTCCCTCTTCAAGTCTCCGTCCTCCGCATCTCCTTCAGTTAGGTCCCCTCCTTCATTCCACTAAGGTTTCTTCTTTATCTGGAGTCACTCCTGTGTTCCAATTTCTCCCTAGACTCCACATATGCATTTTTTACATTATTTTCTGATTTCACTTTCCTCAAAGTAGACTGATTAACTCCTTAACCTAAAATTGTTTCTTTGATATCTGGAGTTGTTTATTGTATCTATAGAAATATAGTATCTTAAACTACTCCCAAATCTTTTCATCTTTTGTTTGAACTTAACCTGCTAATAAATCCCTTCAGAGATAAAATGATTTTTGTAACTTCTATGCCATTAACCAGGCATGAACTTTTCCTGAAATACAAATTTTAGGTCTCTGTCTGTTTAATTTTAATCCCTCTGCCAATATTTTTCTCAAAATGAACTGGCATTTTGGTGCTTTTCTCAATATTGTTTGTGTAAAAATGCAGGAATTTTGAAAATTATTTGATTTTTAATTTACACATATCTTTTTCCTTTGTAATGACAACCTGAGGAAAATATTGTAGAAGATAAAATCAAAGATAGACAAATTACAACTGAGTATTGCTACATAATTTTAATGTCTATATTTGCCATTTCTCATTAGCATTTCTACCATAATTTTAATAATTATGGCACAGACAGATTAGCTTCTGTAAGGATGAAAGTATAATCTTTCTGTCTCTGATTTTATACTCAAGGGTGGGTTATTTTACAAGGCAAATGTTTTCTTTTTGAGATAATTCACAATTTTAAAAATATTTATGTAGAGCTGGGCATGTGGTGCATTCTTGTAATCCCAGTACTTGGGAGGCTGAGACAGGAAGATCTCAGGTTGGAGGCCAGTCTCAACAATTTAGGGAAACCCTCCACAATTCCGTGAGACTCTGTTTGAAAATAAAAGTAAATGGGCTGGGATGTAGCTCAGTGGTAAAGATAAAAGTAAAATACAGCTAGAATGTGTCTCAGAGGCAGAATCCCCATTGCAAAAATATTTTTTAAAAATGTATATATGTATATAGAATACAAACTAGTTATTTGGATTAATATGATCAGGCTCTTCTAAACATCATGGAAATAAATACAAAGGTGGTCTGAAACTAATGATGAAGAACTAAAAGCAAAATAAACATGTGAAGATGAATTCACTCCAAATGATAGTCAAATAATAAAACCTCATGTTTAATTCAGAATGGCTTCCCAGTACTTTATAGATAGATCACTTTGGTAGTAGAACTGACTCATTACATAGAATGAGTGCATACAGAGTACATCAGTATCTGTAACTGATACACTGTAAATTCACCTTTAATGGACTTTCCATCATGTGTGATTTCTTTATAAGCAGTAGTCCACTTGGGACCATAGTCTCTACATTTTCTCCTTAGTGTCCATAGGTGCTACCTACAAGTGAGCATTTTCAAACATCTTTAAGAATAAACTGGACAAGTTCATCCAAGTAGCAGAGCAGTGTTTGGAGTATATGATTTTCTTCCTTCCAGATGCAGGAGATGACGTATGGTGTTTTGTTTTATTTTGCCTTGTTTTTCCATGCAGGGATAGATGGGAATTAGAGTGCATACAAAGGAGATAATTCCATTCACACTTCAAAACTAAGACAGTGCAATTTCTTAGCCAAATTTTAATCAGATGAACATATTTTGGCTTATCAAGACAATAATTATATTTTAGTAAATGATGGAAGATACTATATTATCTTCAAGATGAGAAATATCTAATATAAAAGATGATTCTGTCATAGAGCCTGAAGATTAACCAACTGGAGATCTGATAAGTTCACAAAGAAATGCTTTTCTAACTGTGATTCTTATACTAGAAAGGATTTGTCCTATATGGCTGCCATGATTAACAGGAGGAGAAAGACTATGCCAGTTTTAAATTGTGGCTTTGGCTATTTGAAACATAAATACAAGATAGCCAGGATTTTAGTAACCGAAGGAAAAAAATCAGATTTTCTAAAGGATAAATCAAATACAAAGAACTAAGCACTGGTTAGCATATAGGACTATATGTATTCATCTGTATATGCACATATACACATTTATAAATAAGCATGTGTTATGTGTGTGTGTGTGTGTGTGTGTGTGTGTGTGTGTAAATAAGTCATAACAGATCGCACCAAGATTCTGACTTTCTTAAATATTTACTTATGCACAATTTGTCAAATTTTGAGTTCTCTGTATGTTGATAAATACTTTACAGCAAGAGTTTTCAACCTTGGCAATATTGACATTTGGAACTGCATGGATATTTGTAGTGGAGATGGGCCCTTCTTCACTGCAGGCTGCTAACAACTTTCCTAGGTTCTACTCAGTAAAGCCTAGTGGTAGCCAACATCCTAGCTGTCACAACTAAATACTTATCCAGATATTTTCAAATGTTCCATGCAGGCAGGGCAAAATTACATCCAATTTAGAACTATTGCCTAAAGAAAAGTATCCAGTAAGAGAAAATTGCAGATACTCTGTCTCAGCATACACAAATACTAAATACATAATATAATTTCTATTTGTATATTGCTATGTTCCTAAACTATTATATTATTTCTCTATGACCAAAGTCAAATTTGAGAAGTCTGATAAATTATTAAATAAAATCTATAAAAAGGATAAAGTCTAAACTATTAGCATACATTTATACTTTGAAAATTTGCTTAAATTCAAAGGAAGACTGTAATGATTGTTCAGGTATTAATTGTAAAGAAGCGAGTGTGTAAACTAGCAACAATAAACTACATACTCTCTGGGAATTTAAAAGACTAGAGACATTTGCACCTTACATAAAATTACTTCTTATACACAAAGGAACTATGAATAAAGAACATGAACTTAAAATATTTTAAAATCAACACTTGTTTAATTTTGAAAACCTACTGGAAGTATGCAGAACTTTGATATTTTATGCATTAAATTCTTCTAAAACATTGCACTGCTTTGTCAGAAGTTTCAAGGACACGGTGAAGGAGAATTAAATTATCAAGTAATATTACAGCTTGTTCTTATATTTACATTTATCTTCAAAATGAGTCATTTATTTTGGGGGGCAAAGAGAACTATACATCACACTAATGCACACTTACTTTAAGATTTACCCTTCATGCTATGACTGGACACTGTCAAGCTCAGTTTGCAGTGGTTTTATCTGTTAGAGAGGAAATTTTCAATATGTAGGCTCCATAGTTGTCTCTGCTTTGAACATATTTTCTGTTTTACATTTTATGTGGGAGTGGCAAAATAAAAAAAATCATCTGCTAAAAAGAATAACCTCTATAATAATCATTTCCAGAATCTGTTGAACTGATCCTCATATGTCTACCCAGATGGTGAAGTGGTGAAATGGAACCAAGAACACCTTGAGGCAGTTGTTGCTGTTGTTGCTGTTAATCTCCGGAGGATTTCAACATGGAAGCATACCTGTCTAAATCTGTGTCAACTCTGCAAGTCAAAAGACATTTTCAATGTAGCCTACAAAAATTAAGATAGCTGTTCATGTGTATCTACTCTTCTGTTCAGATGAAACCATGGATTTTAACAGGCTATAGAAGTTCAAGTGTTTAACATGGCTTTGCTTCAGTAATATGTTATTAGCAAAATTTGCTGCATTTTTTCCTGTGAATCGAACTTTATAAATCCCTATCAGTTCTGTTCCAATTCACTAAAATACAAAAATGAGCTGAAAAAGGAGCATGCCAGGAAAAGAAGGGAACTTTATAATACAAACAAGAAACAAACTCCATTTATATTTGTTGAAAACTGAGTGGCAAGACCTCAAGAACTTTTGATGTTTAAAAACAAGGCAATGAGTACTATTTCTATATAGATAATAGCATTTAGAAGTTACTCCCTGGGTGATTTTCTGGCCAAGGCTGTTACATTGCTCTAAGCACAACCAATTAAAATATGGGAAAGATACCAAAAGAATATGATAAATTTTGCAAAAATAATAACTGGGAATTTGGATTTTAAAATAGAGCCTTTAAAAATTATTTTAAATTAAAAAAATTTTAAGAATATTATATATTTATATTTGCTGTTGCTTTCACCTAAAATGCCCCCACAAAATTTAGAAGGAGAGTATGTATGGAGAAGTTATGTGACAGCTTGATCAATAATTAATAATTAAATTGGACTGAGAACATAGTTCAGTGGGTGAGTGCTTGCCTAACATGCACAAAGCCCTGGGTTCAATTCTCAGTATTACATAATAATAATTAAGCACCTTTTAAGATGGCACAGTTAGGCACCTTGGCACATGCCTGTAATCCAGCTATTCTGGAGTCTGAGGAAGGATAATTTCAAGTTCCAGGCCAATTTAGGCAATTTAGTGAGATGCTGCCCCAATAAAAATGTTTAGAAAGAGCTGGAGATGTAGCTATGTGGTAGAGCACTTGCCTGGCATGTGCTATCCCCTGGCTTCAGTCCCTAGTAACACACACACACACACACACACACACACACACACACACCAAGATGGCATAGATTCATCTGAGTGGTGGTATTGTGAGAAATGAAAACAACAAAAACAACAGCCTGAGGAAAGGCATTCCACTTCTCAAACCAGCTACAGTAGTTGTGTCTTTGGGAAAATCAAATGGCTGCTCTGAGTCTTGGCTTCTCATTTGCAAAATGAAAAATAAATAATCTATAAAAGATGTTTCAGTCCTATAATTCTATGTCTCTTGCTGTGCTTTTATTGAAAGACCCAGAAACAAGTTTTTAAAAATATAGTCTTGTTGCTTGCCACGGCTATACTTAATAGGCCCTGGATCTTTAGGGAAAAATTAATATCTATCCCGAGGCAAAGATGCTTTTAAGTAGGATAATTTGTCAAACATTCTTTGAGAGCACACTGTTGAGCATGATCAAAGACAGGGAAAGAACACTTGAACTTGTCTTGCAGTAACATACAAGGGAGACTCCTCAGAGTGGAACATGTAAGATGAGAGCCCCAAGGCCCACACAACAGTTATCAAAATGAGCAGAGCAGCACACCAGATGAAAACATTAACTCCAGTGAGAATTTACAGGGTTTAATAATCAAGATCACAATTAAGTACAAGATTGTACATTTAGATTTTATCTACCTGAATTACAGTGTTTCCGTAATGCCCTACCATCCTGCAGATAATGCCTTACATTATCTGCAGGATGGTAGTGAGATAAACTTGAATGTAGAATTATTTCCAATCTAATGGATGTACAACATATGTATAATGTCACTAACCACAAGATTTTAATTTAGGCAACAAAAAAAAGTTGTGATGCTATTAATAAACTATGAAATGTGAAAAGTAAGAGGGGAATTTTTGGAGAAAATATTGCATTTTAATTTCTGATCTTATAGAATCAGTAATGCCATGAGATAGCTAAGGGAATTGAAAATCTGAAGCTTTAGTGGGAAGTCAGATTGAAAGAGCTTTGATTTGCATTTCACATATTCACCAGAAAAAAAACACAGAATAAGAAATATGGTTACTTAAATATATTGAGACAAATATGAAACATCCAAGCATTAAGATAATTATGTCCTACAAATGCAAACCAAAGCTATTTTCACTCCAGCCATAGCAGCCATCCATGTCCTTTACCCCACTTTCATGTCACACTGCCCTTCTGTTTTCATCCCAAACAGATCTTGACCTTGGCTTTGTGGGACATTTGCCCTTTCTTCTATCATTTGCTCTTGTCCGAAGGCATTAAAATTTGTTCTCTCTGTTGAACTGAATCAAATTTGCTCTCTATAAATTTCAGATTTTATCTCATCAGATCTTTATTGGCTGTCTAAGATACCTACCTAAACTATCCTTCAAGATCCAAAGTTCTGCCCATAAGCATTAGTTTTGAGTGCCACCATGCAAGTTGGTTCCCCCTTTGCTAAGAAATGTTTCACTATATACACAGTTTACTCCGGGGGCCATATCCTTGCTGTAGGACCTGCTCTGTTAGCCATAGTTCTCAATTTGTGAAAAATAACTTGATCTACTTTAGGCAAACCAGATATTTTCCTCAGAACTTAAATCTTGAAGAAAAATATAGATATTGGAACCCAATAAACCTCAGACCTTCAAGACAGGTTGGAACTTCAGACATAATTCTCATGAAATCTTATTCCTGAGGTCTCAGGGCTGCTCTGAGTCCCACATAGGGAATAATCCAAATGTTTCATTTTGCTTTTGACCCTTGAGCTACCCAAAGAAACTGCCAATAAGTTTATGTTGCTTTTACTTTCTAGAGCAGATTTCAATCAGAAGAATTTTAGAAAATAGTCATGCAACATAGCAAAGTAAAAAATACCATCAGCATGGCAGAAAGCATAGGAAATAACCCTGCCTATATATAAACCTCTTTCTCTCTATGCGTGCCTCTGTGTGTGTGTGTGTGTGTGTGTGTGTGTGTGTGTGTGTGTGGGCGTGCTTTGGTCTTCTGGGTATCTCACATATGCCATGTGACCCTTAATTATCTCATCTGAAAATTAGGGTGAGCTTGGTTATTTCTTACATTCTATATGAGTGCTTACCAAAATAAGCAAATTACTAAAACCCATCCACAGAGATGCTAATTCACAAGTTGGAAATACATCCTAGAAAACTGAACTTATTTCTGTCCATTATTTAAATGTGTGAAAGTATGTGTATATAAAATTTGTAATATTTAAATATATATTTGTAAACATATAATTAGTCAAAGCAGCAACAATCACAAAAAGTAGGTTATGCTTTCTCATTTGGATTAACACTAATGAAACTTTATAGAAAGTAATAGTAAAAAATGTCACACATGTTTAGAAAATTCAAGTAAGATATCACTAGGAAAACTCCTTTCTTTCCATCTTATCCCATACTTAATAAGGAAAATTCTGGTTTGTAGATTTATCTATGACATATGACTATAAATGGAAGAAAAGAACTCTAAATTATGCATTTGTTCTCAGATAAAAAGAAATGTTTGATCCATAGATTTATTTCAAATATACAGCATGCCACAGAGAAGCTAAGCATTTTGTTGTCAACACACAGCAGAAACAAGTTAGCATCCATTGAACTTTGTTTCAGTCTCATCATTTAAACTATATCTGAAAGATATGCTAAAATATTTTCTTTTTATAAAGTACAAACATTATTTTTATTTCCTTTTCTTTTTAAAAGTATTATTTCCGTTGTAAAAATTAGGGGTTATAGTGTGAATCTTTGATTCATAACTAGTGTATGAAGATCAAATCAGGGTACCTAACATTTCTACCTTTAATCATGTCTAGAGACAATTCATATATTGGGTATTTAAACACACACACACACACACACACACACACACACACACACACACATACACACATACAAATACAAACAAAGAAATAGAGTTCTTCACATCTGACCAAAAGAGAATCTGGAGGAAGGTCATTCTATTGCCTCATTAGTCACTCCTCTGCATCTTCAACATCACCAGTCATTCTGAGAATTTTTAAACCACAAGAAATTCTTTTCTCATTTTCTTGCATGCTTTTGTGAAACAATTAAGAGCAGGCTTAGTCACCACAGCCTTGACTGGATTCTTACTGCTGACATAAAAGTGAAAGGTACTCTCCTGAGGCATTCTGTCCCCCTGGATTATCTACATTTTCAGTTTCTTTTACATATGGCAAAATAACAGGTGTTGAATCAGTAGTTCTATGGAGTTACAGAATTTTCCTCACTGTTTTTATTTTAATTGAATTGGAAAGAATGTGAAATTTTAACGTGATGAATTAGATGATGGTAAACATATAGATGAAGAGAGAAATATGTTTTCATAGCTTAACATTAAAGTCATAGCATTGAGTAATTAAATTCAATTGTATGTGTGGCTGCCTATGAAGGGGAATAAACAGTAGAATAATGGAAGGGGATGGGAGAGAGAAGTGGGGAGGGGAAAGAAGAACTGATGAAAGAAACAGCTGGGATTGTGCTATGTCCATATCTGAAGATATTACTACCAACCTCACTGTTATGTACTGGAAGGGGTGGGTAGTGGGAAATATACCAGGACCCTTGTACATGTTTGTTTGTATGACTTCAGACCTCAATATGATGTGTCATTACAATGCATCAATAAAAGTATAAGAAGTAAATGGAGAAAAAGTTCTAAGTATGATGCTGACTAATTTATACTAAATTAATGCAATAGAGTAAACTAAAATTTGGAGTTGTATGCAAGGGAAATGCAAAACAAAGCAAATAGAAAACCAAAATAATTTTCCTTCATTTTGGCTTACAGTGTTTTTTTTTAGATTTCAAGTTATGAATTTTAATTATATTAAAAATTCTCATTCTTTTCCCCCTAATAACTCCCTCTTTGTCTCTTTCTTTCTGTATTGCACTTCATGGGAAATCCCTTACCCTAATATCTTGTTAGGAATTTATCTTTTAAATTCCCTTGTCCCACTCATTCCAAACACTAGATTTAATGTATGCCATGCCACAGTGATGTGTGTGGAGTGTGGCCAGCTCCCCAAGCCACGAGATGCTGGCACTGGGGTGGTTGCAGTTCAGAATGTGAAGTCAGCAGGCGTCCGCCATAACCATCATGAGAATAGCTTCAACATAAATGCTGGTCCCAAAAGGAAGTAAAATGATTAGTTTTATTGATAGGTATTTATTGTAAGTGGTACATAAATCTGTGGTTACAGAGCTTTGGCAAGACTCCTTATTTTAAAATTCAATCATATTTAATGACCTGTATGGCACAATTTCTCTTACCTTTGTCTTTCATTGCAAAAGTCATAGCAATCACAATACAAGGAGCATACTGGCTCATGAGTACAAGGATATCTTGCAAATTAGAAAAAAAAATTAGATGTTAAGTCTATGAGTTTAATATATCTCTCAGAGTCAATTGCAAACAGAAATCATGTCTGCCTTGTTCACTGTCTCTTTCTCTACTGGGTCCTATTATGCTTGATAAAAGTTTCGACTAACTGAATTCTATTTCTAAAACATTTTCCTTTTTTTGAATTATTAGAAGTACAAGGCATCTGGAGAGAAGACAGAATATCTTTTGCCCTCCAGTCAGCATCCGTTTTATTTTATTGAGGGTTTATACAAAGCATTTCCAAAAATGATTAGACGACAAGGTCACAGGTTATACTTAGGGAAAAGCAGTCATGGGTTAGGTTTAAGTCATGGGATAGTCCCAGGGAAAGAAAGGGTAAGCACTCTGCCACAGCCACTTATGGGTTCTGTCTGGTCTTTGGAAACTAGTCTGCATGCACACAATTTCCACTTAGCTAGACAATATGTACCTAGCTAAGCTGGTCCAAGATGAATATCTCAGCATGTGGTCTAAGAAGGCTTACAACAAAATAGTAATTGTCTCTGGATAACAAAACACTTAAAACAATCATAAAAATACATTATAATGCAATTGGCAAGAAAATCTGATTGTTTCTGTGATGTACATTTTAATATAACTATAAATATGGTTGAAAATATTACATTAGAATATATTAGTTTCTGAAGAATTTCACACCATTTCTAGAAAACTTATATATGTATATAATTTAAAGAAAATTTAATTCAAAATCACTTCTTACTTGACAGGGCCTCTCTAAAACAATATTTAGATATCTATTTAACCAAAGCAGCAAGAGATTCCAAAGATGAATATAGAAAGATACATAGTTGAATTAAAAAAGAAAACTCATGTAATAGAAGAAGCTCAGTTTTCTTTTCTTTATTTATTGATATATTGTCATACATCATTATGAAGTGCAGTATGGTAGAGGCATACATGCACACATCACTAGTTTAACTCTTCCCTAATTCTCACCCCATTTCCTTCCCCTCCCTCCTCCTGTTCAGCTTAGTGACTGACTTTCATGTTTGTGACTGTACATCATGCACATTTTCCTCTTCTCTCCTTCCACCTTCCTCAGTTATATCACCTTCTTTACTCATCTAAGGTTTTTCCTTCTTTGTCTAGAGTCCCTCCTATGTCCCATTTTCTCTCTAGCTTCCACATATTAGGGAGAATATCTGACTTTTCACTTTTCATGACTGCCTAATCTCACTTAGTATAATGTTTTCCAGTTCCATCCATTTCTCTGCAAATGATATAATTTGGTTCCTTATGGCTGACTAAATTCAATTGTGTACATATGTCATAGTCTTGTAATCCATTCATCTGCTGATGAACATCTCTGTTGGTTCCATAGTTTGAAAGTGTGAATTGTGCAGCTATAAACATAGCTACACATGCATTGGTCTGATAGTTTGGTTTCCATTCTTTTGGTAGATTCCCAGAAGTGGTAATACTGGGTCATATGGTAGGTTCATTCCCATTTTTCTGAGGATCCTCCATACTGTTTTCCAAAGTGGTTACACTAATTTGCAACCCCACCAGCAGTTTACTAGAGCTCCCACTTCTCCATACCCTCACATGCATTTGTTGTTATGTTTTTAATGATTGCCATCCTAATTGGGGTTAGGTGAAATCTCAGGATAGTTTTCATTTGCATCACTCTGATTGCTAATGATGTTGAACATTTTTCATACATTTATTAACCATTGCATTTCTTTTGTGAGGTATCTATTTAGTTCACTTGCCTATTTTTTATTGGGTTATTGGCTTTCTTAGTGATAAGTTTCTTGAGTTCTCTATATATTCTAGATATTAATCCTCTATTAGAGGAGTAGTTGGCAAAAATCTTCCCTCATTCTGTCAAATCTCTGTTGAGGTCCTTGATAGTTTTCTTTGCTGCACAGAAGCTCTTCAGTTTAATGGAAGAACACACATTGATCTTCCTTTTAATTGTTTGTGCCTTTGGGGTCTTGTTGAGAAAGTTTTTCTGTGACCATATATTGAAGTGTTGGACCTATGCCTTCTTCAAGTAGCTGCAGGGTCTCTGATCTAATTTCCAGGTCTTTGATCAAACTTGAATCATGTGCAGGGTGAAGAAGTGAGGTTTATTTCCATTTTTCTGCATATGGTTACCCAGTTTTACCAACACCATTTGTTGAAGAAGCTATCTTTTTTTCCAGTGTATGTTTTTGGCCCATTTGTCAAAAATCCATTTGCTGTAAGTGTGCAGATTTGTTTCTGAGTCTTCTATTTTGCTCCATTGGTCTATGTGTCTGTTTTTGTGCCAATACCAGGCTGTTTTTATTACTGTGGCTTTTTAGTAGTTTGAAATCAAGTATTGTGATGCCTTCTGCATGGTTCTTGTTGCTAAGAACTACTTTGGCTATTCTGGGTTTTCTGTTCTTCCAAATGAATTTAAGGACTGATTTTTCTATGTCTGTGAAGAATGACCTTGATAATTTAATGGATATTGCATTGAATTTGTGTATCACTTTTGGAAGAATGGCCATTTTATGATATTTATTCAGCCTATCCAAGAGCATGGAAGATCTTCTAAGGTCTTCTTCAATTTCTCTTTCAATGTTTTATAATTTTCCTTGTAGGGGTCTTTTACCTCCTTGGTTAGGTTTATTCCTAAGTGTTTTATTTAGGGAGGGATATCATGAGTGGAAATGTTTTCTGGATTTCTTTTTTATTGGATTTATGATTGGCAGACTGGAAAGCTCCTGATATTTTAAAATTGTTTTTGTATCCAGAAATTTGCTGAATTTGTTGATCAGTTTTATAAGCTTTTTGATTGAGTTTGTTGGGTCTTCTAAATATAATATGTCATTTGCAAATATAGTTTTAATTATTCTGCTTTAACACTTCCTATTTCTCTATGATCTTATTTTGTACTTAAGATCATCTTTCTGTTTTCAAAGCTGAGCTTTATTTAACCAACTTTTATAGAAAGTATGGGTTAACATAGGGAATAACAACATAGAAAAGGGAAGCAATAATACAAACTAGACATTATATGTAACTTGTACTTCATAGAACTAATATCCCTTCCTTCCTTCCTTCCTTCCTTCCTTCCTTCCTCCTCCTCCTCCTCCTCCTCCTCCTCCTCCTCTTCTTCTTCTTCTTCTTCTTCTTCTTCTTCTTCTTCCTTCTCTCTCTCTCTCTTTCTCTCTCTTTCGCCCTCCCTCCCTCCCTCCCTCCCTCTTTCTTTCCCTTTCTTTCTTTCTTTCTTTCTTTCTTTCTTTCTTTCTTTCTTTCTTTCTTTCTTTCTTTCTTTCTTTCTTTCTTTCTTTCTTTCTTTCTGTGGGATTTGCTATTGCAACCAGGCCTTAGTAAACATTCTACCACTGAGCTTCATCCTCAGCATAGAATCTTTTCTAATTAAGCTGAATGCTTTGTTCTCTAGGCCAATTTACCCACCACTCCTTCTTTCCAATGGAAGTACCTTGATAATGCCACTACCTCCTAAGTGCCATTCTACAATTCTGTAAATCTTCCACAAAGTAAATATAGATTGCTTTAATAAGCATTTTTTACCTCTCCCTTGTTCTAGTCTGTTAATCATTTCACATTTGTATAATCAGAGATCCAAGTACAGAGAAACATGTCCTCAAGTATAAATTCAAGTCTTCAATGAAAAAGAAGAAAAATACCTCCTGGAAATTTGACCAAAGCCCTCTTACCCTTGTTACACAGATCTAAGAAATGACTGGAGCCAGCTCA
>PVLC010032664.1:0-18023 GCA_004027655.1 Graphiurus murinus
CTGGCCCAGTCCAGACCCGAGCTGACGCCTGTCCCAGTGGATTGCAGGCTTCTCTTTCCAGGTGGGTGCTTCCTGGCTTTTTTCTATCCCGTAAGAATAGTGAGGGGCTGGGGCGGGGGTACAGGGTGGTTTCACACAGTGCAGACGCCGCACACGGATCTGAGGAGCGATCAACATGTGGAGCACCAGGAGGCAAGCTTGGGGCTAGATCACCTTAGCTGGCGACGAGGAGGAGGCGGGACTGGGGAGGTGGAGCGGGGAAACCGGGACCCACGAAGGGGTGCCTCCCTCTTCTGCTCTGTGTGTCTGCCGAAGGGAGCGCCAAAAGCGCCCA
This sequence comes from Graphiurus murinus, assembly GCA_004027655.1. NCBI lineage: Eukaryota > Metazoa > Chordata > Mammalia > Rodentia > Gliridae > Graphiurus > Graphiurus murinus. Next base: position 335 of record PVLC010032664.1, read on the forward strand.
TATTCAGAGGAGAGGTGAATGAGGCGGGCCCTCATCTTGGCAGGCCGGGTGCCAGCGGGGAGGGCAGGACCAGGAGGGCCCAGCCCTGGGGAGCCCCGGCGCCCGCGAAGACAGGGAGGCCTCTAGCGGCCAGCGCGGGAGGCGGGCTGGCGGGCACTTCCTGCCCCGGCCCCCGCCGCGCTCCGCAGAGGAAGTGCCGGGCCGGGGGAGGGGGCGGCCAGCGGCGGGAGGCGACCGGAGCCCTGGCGCCCGCCCCACCCAGTTTCCCCGACTGGCCCACGCCGGCCCGCCGGCAGGTTCCTGCTCCCCGGAACCCAGTCGGCGCAAGGCCTGCCACGGGAAGACCCCGCCCGCCACGCTTCCCAGGGGCCGCCCCTACGTGGGTATTTTGGTTTTGCTGGAAAACTGAGTAAGGAGCATTTAAGTGTCCCGCGGTTAAGTTTGCCGCGGGCCTGTCTCCATTTTGCATATCAAGTCCCCGAGGCCAAGGGCGGTAACCTTGGCTCGTGCTCGCCGGTCTAACCCAAAGCTGCGTTCCGGACCTGGTCCCAATCACTTTGGGAGCCCAGGGGCCCGACGGCCCGCTCCTCCCAGCAAGCTGTCTCCCGGTCACACTGTAGTCACAGGTGGAGGACGCTCACTCCGCTTCGAACCCGATCCCCCCAAAGACCACAGAAGCAGGATCAGAGGGTCTGGCTTTCTCTTTAGTTTTTGTCACACTGTGAGGTTCTGGGTCACCAAGGCACTTAAATGGGAAGGTCACCCGATTTTGGCCAACCAAATCCTCCCTCCTCCAACTCCCTTGGCACTGGCTTGTGGGTCCACTGAACCATTAGACCCCGGGGAGAGCCCAAGGCTCGCCCTCCCCACTAGGCCCGTGCGGGGAGGGCTTGCAGAAATGGTCAGAGTAGGAAGGCAGGAGTCCTGGGAGCCGCCCCAGCCAGCAGGGGGCGTGGGAGAGGCTGCAGGGGGTGGTTGGGACAGGGGAGGGAGACAGCTCTGCCAGGCTTCCCGGAGACACCCCCTAGCCCCACAAGAAGGTCCCATCTCCTGCAGATACCCCAAAGGCACGGTTGAAGTCTGGGTGGGTGGGAGAAGGCACCAGTCGGGGGGCAGAGAGCCCCCCCTCACTCAGCTGGTGGGTCTAGCATGTTGCCAGGCACACAAGGTGCTCAATATATGTATTTTGAATGAACAGAGCAAAGGGACTGTGTGAGGGACAGTGGACAGGCCCAGAGGGGACCTCTGGACCCAGCTTGTTCCATTCAGAAAATAGCAGTTTAAAAAATGTAAAAATCCTTTTCCCTCCCTCCCCATAATTTCTGGGCCCAGGAAAGGGACGAGCAAGGGAGGGGTGCCCTACCCGACCCTTCCCTCAAGATTCTATATACACATATACATATTTATATGGCACCACGAGGGGGTCCTGCCTATGTCCCCGTGCTCTGAGCTGGGCAGCCAAGCCCCAGGACCTTGGGGTGGTTAAGGCAGAAAGGCAGGGTCAGGGCTTGGGTGAGATGGAGGGCAGCCCTCAGCCGCTGGACTGTGGGGCTCTGGAAGGAAAGACCCCCAGTCCTTTCACAGGTGGTGTCAGAGCTCCACCCCTCCCCACCCTCCCTTGGAGGCAGAAAGTGGTGCGGGCTCTAGCAGTCTCAGGGGCCAGCAGAGACCGGTTCCTGCCAGATCAGCCTAGACTGCAGCAACCTGTGGACAGCTGCAGGCAGGAGCTGACCGGATGGCGGCCTTGGCCCTGGGCAGGCTGAGCTGGGAAGGAAGAGGGGGCTGTTTTCAAGGCACTTGGCGTCCACTGCCCCCATGCTGGGGGCCCGAGCAAGGCAGCAGAAACCCTGCCCCACCCCCAAAGCAAAACTGGGGTTAAGACTTTCAATTTGGCAGCAGAGAAACATGGCAGCATGAAGAGGAGACAGAGAGAGGGAGCAGCAGGCAGGGCCCCCTAGGTCCCCCTAAAAGGGGGGGAGGAGGTTCAAAGGCACTGACACGGGCCCAGGGGCTCATTGTCCTGGGTGCAGCCTGTCGGGCTGGGAGGGAAGACGCCTGCTTCCCCAGGCCCAGGAACATGGCACAGCCCGTGGGCTTTCTTAACAAAGAGTGCGGGCGGGCGCCCAGAGTCTTCGTGGGAGATGGGGTGGCCTCGGTTGGGGGCGGGTCCTGGCCCCATGGCACCTCACTAGCTCCCAGGCCGAGGCTGCCTGAGCACTGAGTATACGTCATCCACGCGGCTGAGTTGCTCAAAGAAGGGTAGGAGGTCGTGGAGCTCGGTGTCACTCATGTTGTCAAACCACGAGGCTACAGGAACCTGGAGAGAGGGAGAGGGAGGTGAGGGGCACAGGTGGCCCAGGGTGCTGAATGTCCAGGCCAGTCCAGGCCAGCCCTGGCAGCGCAACGCTCCTGGGAGCCCCTAGCCAGCAGTATTCAGACTTCTGGGACAGCAACTGCTAGGAAAACACAACATATATACGACAAAGCAGGTGTTTCACAAAAATGATACTTAAACTGTGTGCAAAGCACTCCAGGGTGTGCTATCTTATCTCATTCTGGGAGCCCACGTGTGATCCCAGGACTTGAGAGGCTGAGACAGGAGGATCCCAGCAGGTCTGAGGACAGCCTCAACAAGTAGTGAGGTTTCTCATCAACCTAGTGAGACCCTGTTTCAAAAAAAAAAAGTGCTGGGCGTGGGGGCGCACACTTATAATCCCAGTACTCGGGAGACCAACAACAGTGTGAAAAGCAGTTAGCGCCCCACTGACTGGTCCCCAGCCTGCACTAGGCACCCCCACACATAGGACACAGGGAACAGAATGAGAAGTGAGGTCTGGGCGGCAGGTGCAGGTGGAGCAGGTGAGCAGGTGGCAGGCACAGGTAACCCGGAAACCACCCACTTTGGGGTTGGGGAGGCCAAGGCAGCCTGAAGGGGCCTTGTTCTTGGGTCCCGGCCGCACTCACAGCGTTGTCCGGGTGGAAGACATAGGAGGCCGGCGAGTTGTCCAGAATGAGCACCCGCCGGAGGTCTCGGCCAAGCCGGCTCAGGTCCTTCACGTAGTTCCCCCGGTGGAAGACGCAGGACTCTCGAAACAGCCTGGCTCGGAAGGCCCCCCACTTGTCCAGCAGGTCGGCTACTGGGTCTGCGTACTGGGAATGGGAGAGGCATTACCGGGCTGCCGGAGGTGGACGGAGGGCATGGCTGCCCCAGATTCCGGGTGGCAGGGGCTCACCTTGGCAAGGCTGGCGGTGAACAGCACGCATTCAAAGAGCTCGCCCATCCGCTGCAGGAACTCGTCCACGTGGGGCCGCTTGAGCACGTACACCTGGAGGGTGGGTCAGTGAGAGGGCTGGGAAGGACCGGCAGAGGAGGAGAGGAGCCCAGGAGGGCTGGTCCCAGGGCCTGGGAGTTCTCCTGGCCAGCAGCCCCAACCACCCACCTTCCCAGAAAAGAATCAGAATGAGCTTCCCATCCCACCAGCTGCAGGTCTGCCCCCTGGGTGTCACTAGTTCCCAGGCCCTTCCTTCACCTTGGCTTCAGCCAAATGTGGGTGCTGCAGGGCAGCCCCTTCACCCCAAGGCTGCAGTGCGCCGGCCCCCGAGCCAAGTAATGGAGAACAGGCTGGACAGCACACAACCTATCCTGAATTACTTGAACTGGGTCCCGGGCAGAGGTGGGGGGTAAAGGGGCGCAGCAAGACAGAGCTAAGGAGAACCCACTCTCTAAGGAGGTCCCGGAGGCTGTGTGCAACCTTGGGCAAGCCTCACACCCTCTGGGCCTCAGACATTCCACGTCTATCACAGTCCCCTCTGGAGCACTCTCCAGGTTGGTGGGAGGAGCTCGGGTGCCCACCACCTCCCCCACGCCCCTCACCTGGTGGACCACCCCATCAATCTCCACGGGGATGATGAAGTCGGCGTTGTTCACTGGCTGTGGGGGAAAATGAGCCACTAGAGTGGGGGCGAGGGAGCCCCAGGGGCCCATCGGAGACCCCCTCCCAGTCCAGGGCAGGTCCCCCTCAGAGACTCAGGGCTGGGGGCTGCTGGGCAGGGCCCACCTTGAAGGAGCTGTGCACCAGGGTCTCGTCCAGGTCGATGACCACGCAGATCTTGTCTGAGTCCTGGGCCTTGGCCTCGGGGAGCAGGTACTGGACTGGGGTCTGCTGTGGGGAGGGGCGGGGCTGGGTGGGGGCACCTCCTGCACAGGCTTCTCTACCTGGGCTCTACCTGAGGACTCACAGGACAGCAGGACACTCCGCCCTCTTCCCAGCTTTGGCCCTGTCAACTCGGGAGCCATAAGCAGGCCCCGCTTCCTTGCCCGGCCAAGCTTCCATCTTTAAGGGGACAGTCGGAGTTTGGTCAGTGGGGAGGTCTTGGGGAAGACCCGACGGTGGGGGGGAGGGCCAGATGGCAAGGGTGTAGGCAACCAGGCTCCCCAACTTCTTTGAACTTTCCAGGGTCTGCAGGTTTGTCACAAAAGCTTGGCCAGGAACCTCTTCCCCTGAGCCCCCTTCCAACTGAGCCCAGGTGCCCTGGCAGTCCCCACCTGGCCACCACGTACCTTGGGGATGGTGCCATTCTCCTCCACGAGCAGGGGCGCTCCACTGTGGGCTGGCAGGGGCTCCCCATCGTCTCGGCAGACACAGCAGAAGAGCGAGTGGAGGATGCCCCGGCTCCGGGGCTTCTGGGAAGCAGCTGACTTCTGGTCACCTGAAGCAGGGAGGTCCAGGTTGGATAGGTGGGCACACAGGCCTGTGAAGGTGTGCAGATGTGCCCGGGAGGACCTGGCCACACCCCCTTCCTCCAGGGAGAGACACTAATGCAGGCCGAGCCCTTTTGAAATGCTCCTGCAGGGGCTTCTCCAGACTTTCCTGCAAGTCCCCTGCAAGGCAGTCTGGAGTGGAACACAGGCACCCACCTTGGGGGGTGGGTGGTCTGGAGGAGGGGGACCTCACCTTACCTGAGCAGCCCCTGCTCAAGAAGGCTAGGGCCTGGGGATCAGTCGGCTACTCCCCCTCTCCCTCCATTCTGTCCACTTTGCAGGTCCAAAGTCCTCAGTGAGGCCAGTCCCAGAGATGTGTGTGTGCAAGGCCAGTGGCCAGCGTCCCTGGGCCATCTGTCTGCCCTGCCTCCCCCGCCCCCACTCTGGCCAGACCTCGGACCTGCAGCCAGACAGCATCCGCTGATTGACAGACCCACCCTCCCTGTCTCGCCTCAGACCCCAGACCATGCTAGCGGGAGGTGGGCAGATCTGGGTGGACTTCCACAGGCCCTGAGGTCCACACAGGGAAGAAGAAAACGGACCCCCACCCTGGCCAGCCCCCGGGGCGGGACGGCTTCCCGGGGTGCGTGTGTGTGCCCAGGCCTGGAGCCCACCCGCCTGCAGCCCAGTGACGGGAGCTGGGCGGGATGTGAGGCTCTCCCCGCGGGCACGCAGGCGTCTCTTGGAAGTGCTGGCCTCCCTCTAAGGGGCTCGACGCCTCCAAGAGAGACGCGGAAGTTTGTGGGAACCTGGCTGTTGGCGGGAGACCTCCTAGCCGCCCCAGCGCGCTGTCACCTCGGCGCCCCTTCCCAAGCCGCGGCCAGACCACAGCCCAGAGGGGGCGGAGTCTCAGCGGGTGGCCCGAAGGCGGCCTCCTCACCCCCCCATCTCGCAGCCCCATTGGCGCCAATCGGGGGGAGGGGGAGAAACCCGGACACCGCCAGCCAGGGAGCCCCCTCTCTGCCCCTGCCTCAGTTTCCCTACCTCGACAAGACAGAAGCGCCCAAGAGGCGCCAGGCCCCGCCCCGCGTCTCGGAAACTCCTCTAGTTCAGACTCCCCGCTCGCTCTGGGGCTGGGAGCTCCGGCCCGGCCGAGGCGGGCGCCCGGGGCGGTGGCAGCGGACGCGGCGCGCGTTAGGATCCCGGCCCCTTCCTCCCACCCTCCCGCGGCGCGCGGGCTGCACCCCCCTCCCCGCCGCCCCAGTACCTTTGCCCCGCAGCGGGCCCCGCGCCTCCTCCTTGCTGATCTGAGTAATGACGGCCGAGCTGTCCATGGGGCCGGGCGCGCTCCGCTCCGGCCGGACTCTGGCCCGGGCGCCCGGCCTCCCCCCCGGCTCGGGCCGGAATCGGGGCGCGGGGGGGAGGGGAGGGTGGGAGGGAAGGATCCCCGCGAGCTTCGGAGGGGAGGGGAGCCAGGTTCTAAGGGGGAGGGGGAGGGAGGGGGCGCGGAGGAAACTTTGTTACAACATGGAGTTTCCTCCCCGCGAGGCGGATGCAAACATGGAACCCGGGCGCTGTTTCAAGGCTCCCCCTTAAAAGGGCAACGGCTTCGTCGTGACCTGGACTCGGCCGCGGCTTTCATCACTTCTGGGGCCGGCACCGCTCGGCGGGCGGGGAGGTGGGCCGGGCCGGTTCCTGCCGCGATCCAGGGGGCGTCGCCTCCCTTCCTGCCTCCCGCCGGCGGGACGGAGCCTCTGCGGCTGCGTGGCAGGGCCCGCACTCGGCCCGCGGTGCCAGGCCGCTGAGCGCCCGGGGCCAAGGCCCGCCCCGCCCGTCCCGAGCGCCGTCCTGGAGTGCCCGAGGGCTTCGCGGCTACGGCCCTACGCCCCTGCGCCCCTGCGCCCCTGCGCATTCCAAGGGCCCGGGACTAGCTGCTTCCCGGTTTGCACATCTGGAAAATGGGATAACGCAAACTTTTCTGTGAAATGGGTCTCCTCTCCTGTCTGAGGTCCGCAGGGACGAACGTGAGCGAGCAAAAGCTCTTTGCTAGTTTCAGACAGCTGTGCAAACCCACACATTTTTGTTCTTGATTTGACAGTGACTTGTTACCCACCCCCGCTCTGGCTAGCTCGAGGAAAGGAGGTCGGGGGTCTGTGCAGTGTGAGAATTCCAGCCGCTTGCCTCGGGGATGCTCTCTGCCGACCCCACCCCCCCGCCCCGCAAGTCCTTCCCCGGCGCTCCAGCCACCTCGTGCTCGCTGGGAGGAGCCGGGCGTCTCTCAGTTCCAGGCCTCGGGGCGCGCCCTTCCCTCCGCTTGGAACGTCTTTCCAACCTTTCGGTGGAGCCAAACGTTATCGACCAGGAATGCCACCGGGCCCAGAGGCCTCCCCTCTCCCCCGGCCTCGCACGACGGCCTCTCTGATGATTGGAGGCTGTGGGTTCCCGGGATTGGCTCCGCTCCCGGGTGTCCAGCTCCGCGCTCCGCGGACCCTCCAGACGTCAATTGTTCGGGGACGTTTGGACACGCGTCCCACCCGGGACTGTGGGGACACCCTCCAGCCGGCGCGGGAGACCGCGCTTCCACGCAGGCTCCTCCCGTGGAAAACCCCCGTGTCCTGCGCGCCGCGAGGTCTGCGAGCCACCCCCCCGCCCCGTTTACTAGGTTCCTGCCATTCGTCGTTACTATTTGGTGTTCATGATTTAAAAAATAATAACAGCGGCAAGCCTTGACAGACACGCCCCGGCACTTCCTCCCCGGCCTCCGTGGCGGGGCGGGGAGGACGCGTCCGGTCCCGTCCAGCCTCGGGCGGCGATCGCGGTGCACGTCCGCCGGGCCGCAGAGGGGAGGAGCAGAGCGCCTGCTCGGTGCCCGGGGCGGGCGGGGGCGTGGGGTGCGGCTGCCTGCCCCTGGGGCCGCCCCAGAGCCGCCTGCAGGGCTGCACTTCATTGCCCGGTGCGCCCCCTAGTTTACTAGAATGGCTCCCTTGCTATCTTATTCGACAGATGAAGAAACCGCACTCCCCGAGGAGAAGCTGAGCCCAGGTCCTCAGCCCTTTGGGGGGGGCAGGTCTCGCCGCGGGGCGCCTCCTCGGTCCGGCCCCCGGGCGGTGCCTCAGCGGCACCTCCGGATGCGCGGCTTGCACAGACCCCCAAAAGCAAGTGTGGTCAGGGACCGAATGGGCCTCCGGCCTTGCCCCCCGGCCTGGATAGGGCCGTCGCCTTCCTCTCTTTACCATTCTCCCTCTGTGAAAAGAGGCTGAAGCCGGGCTGGCGGAGCCCTGGGCCCCTCCTGACGCTGCCCCCCACCCTCTAACCTCAAACAGGATTCCTTTGGGACCCACGTGCAACCCATCCCCAGGGCTCCTGCAACCTCAGCTGGTGCACCTCTTACACCTTCGTTAGGAGCCCTGTAGCTCTCAGGGAGCCGCGAATCATGGAGGGAGTTGGGAGGGTGGAGAGGGTCCTTTGAGCTTCCTCATGGAGGGGGGTCTACCCTAGCAGCTGGAGGTCCCTTTACTCACACTATTTGTGTCTGTTTTTTATCACTTTGCATTCCTAGAAAGAACCCTGGTGGGAGCTTCCAGTCCCAGGGAAGGGCAGGGACAGGACTCAGCAGGATCCTGTCTGGCAGCTGAGGACAGGGTCTTCCCCATCCCCCGCCCCCCATCTCAGCAGTCCCACTCGGTGGGGGTGCAGAAGAGTGGGGTGCCCAGCTGCTCCCAGACCCAGGGCCTGATGGAGCACTGCAGCGGAGCAGCTCACCTCCCTTGACTTACACCTGAGTCTGGGGACCGGGGACCGAGAGCTACAGTGGAGGCAGGAGCAGCCCCAAGCAGGGGTCTCCCTGGCCCCCAACCACTCACTCAGCACTGGCCTCATCACTAACCCTTAGGCCAAGCCGGGATAGCCCCTTAGCTAGCCCGCTATGACCCGGAGTTTTAAGTCCTAGGCTGAACTGTTCATATGACCAGACTGCCCATCCTTCTGGGGTCCCCCCCTCGATGTTTCCCCACAAGATCTGAGACCTCTCCAGAAGGTTTCCTTAGACACACCCCAAACCCCTGCTCCCTGCACACCCCCTGTCCCTGGACTGCTCCCCTTCGATTCAGCTTTCAAAATCCTGGGCCTGAGTCACCTTTCCTGGCCCTGGAGGTCAGGGTCGGGGCCCTCGCCTCCCCTGCGGTTCAGTGGCCTGCCCGGGTGTACTTCGCGGTCTGCCTCCCGGAGTGTGAGTTCCTGGACATCTCTTTTTTTTAGTCGGAACTGTGTCTTCTTCCCCGCCTAACACAGAAGTGGCACCCGAGTAATGGCAAGTGAATTGATCAGAGAGGTGTGCAGTGGCTACAGCTGGGGACTGGGAAGCTGGAGAAGGGTCTGGAAGACGCCTTTCTCCCCCCTCTTCCCCAACGGCCTCCTTGTGCAGCTCGCAAGGGCGCCCTCCCCTCCAGGGGACCGGAGGAGAGGGGGCCCTCCTGCCCAGACACCCCTCTAGCAGCTGCTGTAGTTGCGCCAGACCTGCCCCAGCCCTTCTCGCCTTGCGGGCCCCACTCTCTTCATTGCCCTTTTAAGAAAGAGGAAATTCTTCTCATAAACAAGCGCCCCAACCAGAGCGCGGAGCCGGGGCGCCAGCCCTGCTGGGTCCCCGGGAACTCGGGGATCCTCGCTGGCACCGCACCAGCCCCAGGCTCAACTCCTAGTAAAGGCTCGGCGACCCCTCCTCCCTGCTGCTCTGCCCGGCTCCAAAGCTGCAGTCCGACAGACGGGAGGAGCCGGGAGGAGGGGCTTAGGGGAGCCTAGAAACAGCCCAGGGAGCGTCTGTAAAGTGCAGCCTCTGCGTAGGGCGAAGGGGTGCCCGGCCGCTTCCGGAGGCGCAGGGGGTTCCCCGCCCACACAGCTACTCCCACCTCCTCCGCCCCGGGGATTCTGTGTCCCCGGGGCGCGCGGCTCCAGCACCCGCCTCCCCGCAGCGTTCCGCGTGGCCCGCAGCGGTGACGCGGAGGCGAGGCGGGAGTGGGGCGCTCGGGACCGTCCCTGCCCCTAGGGGGAGCTGAGAGTCGGCGCCGAGGGAACGTAACCGCGGGGCGTGGGAGTCCCGTCTGCCGGGTCCCCGGAGGAAATGGCAAATGAATGAGGGCGTGAAGGCACGGACTCTTGGGTTTCTTATGACCTGCTGCCTGAAGGAACGAGAAGGCGCCTGGGTTTTACTGCCTGGAAAATGGGTTATGGGTTGCAAGAGCAGAGTAGGAGCGAATCAGACACGTGTGTGTGTGTGTGTGTGTGTGTGTGTGTGTTTGGAACCTGTGTCTCTTCTTACCTTCACCTCCCCGCTGTGGGTCTGGGTCTGTCAGGTTACTCATATATATATATTCAGTAGTTTTAAAATAAATTTTGTTTTGCTTTGTGGTGGTGGGGATTGAACCCAGGGCTTCACATATACTGGGCAAGCACTCTACCACTGAGCTACATCCCCAGCCCTTTTAATAATAATAATAATAATAATAATAATAAGCTATTAATATTATTAAAGTTCCAAGTGCCCAATGCTGTGTTAAAATGCTTTACATCTTTGGCAAGGTTGGTGTTCTCCCCATTTTACGGACGACGACACTGAGACCCAGAGGTTAAGCCTTTTTTTAAAAAAATATATGGAATGCTTCCTGAACTTCACATCATCATTGCCCAGGGGCCATGCAAACCTTCTCTGTATGATTCCAGAGCACATGGTTAAGGATTTTGTCTAACTAGGAAACACTCAGTCCCTAAAGACACAGGTGCGCGCGTCTCCAGAAGTGTCTGGCTCCATCTCCGGCCTCCATGCCCTCGGTGTCCAGCAGGCCGTCTGCCCTTCACGTCCGCCTCCTAGCCAGGTCCTGCTGGGGACTCATCCAGAGTTCTCCCCACCCCGCTGCTCTTCTTCCGGGAGCCCATACCGGAAGTGCTGGTGGGAGTTGTGGGCCAGAAAGGTGGCTCCATGGGCGATACAACAGGTCCAGGCCTGGGGGAAGGAGGAGGTGAGCGGCAGAGGCTGAGCCCTCAGGACGCCCGGATGTGCCCCCCCTCCGCGGCTACCCCCCTTCCAAACCTCCCCCACCCGCAAGCCGCCCACCCGTCCCCAGTACCAGGTAGGCAGTGAGGCCCAGGTAGACCACAGCCAGCAGAGCCACGAGGACGAAGTAGCCGGGGTGGGGGAGGCTGGGCAGGTAGCTGACCACAAAGTAGAGGTTGATGGCGCAGACCAGGGCCATGATGCAGGAGGTGATGGCCTTGCTCAGCCTAGAGGACATGCGGGAGGCTCAGGCCCAGCCAGATGACCCGGGCCACCAGCGTCGCCTCCCTCCACCTTCCTGTAGTGCCCACAGCCAGCCTGGCACTGGGGACGAGGGTGCACAAAGCCCTCTCCTCTGGGCTGGGGGGGCGTGGAGCAGACGCTCTGCTTTCTCACCCCGTGCCTCCAGGCCCCCCAGGCTCCGCACTGGTGGGAAGTGGGGTGAGGTGAGGGTGAACTCAGGCTCTAGAAACAGCTCCCACCCCCAGATTCCAGTCCTGGTTCCCACCTTGCTAGCTGTGTGACCCTGGGCAGGTCCCTTAACCTCTCTGAGCCTCAGCTGCTTCATCCGGACAATGGGGCTAGTGGTAGTCCCCACCTCTAGGTGGTGATAGCAGTCCAGTGCTTGGGCGGGTATACTCACAGGCCGTTGGCAAACTCCTGCATGACGGCCGGCATGCTGGTGAATGTAAGGATGGGCAGCACCGCGAAGGGAAGCTGTGGAGAGTGGGAGCTGAGGCCCGAGCCGCCTCCGCCTGGTGGCGAGCCCCTCGCTACTCTGGGCCTGTCTCCTCATCTCCGTGCCTTCCAAAGCAGGAGGGAGGATGTGGGGGCGCAGGCGCCAGGCTGCCTGAGTTTGAATTCCAACTCTGCCACGAGTCCCCTAACTCGGTTCCTCGGTCTCCCCATCGGTAAACCGGGGCGGAGGGCGACGGCTGCGCTCTGGGTGGTGGGGGTGCGCCGAGCGCAGGAGGCACGGTGCTCTGGGCACCGAGCCCCGCTGACTGGGGTGCGGGGGCTCCACGCGGGGTTGCTCGGCCCCCGTCCGGGCTATCCCTCACCAGCAGGCTCTGCAGCACGTTGAGCAGGTCGTTGAGGCCCGACAGGTCCCTCAGGTCGCGGAAGACGGCCACGAGCACGGTGGGCAGGATGGCGCAGGAGCGGGTGAGGAGGACGCGCGCGAAGCGGGACCACCGCAGCCTCAGGAAGCCCTGGGGGGGGGAGCACCTGGGTGGGGGCAGGGCTGGGGATTCCAGAGGGGCCCGTCTCGCAGCCCACCCGGCGCCTGGGGACCCTCTTTCCACCTCTGAAATGAGGGCCGCCCTGTCCCCAGTTGGAGAGGGTTTGGGTGGGAGAAATGGGGGCCTCCTCCCCTAGCCGGGCGCTGAAGACTTTTGAACGGCTCTTGTTTGTCCTACACTTGCAGCTTCGGGGCGAGTGGCTTCGCCTCTCTGAAGCTCAGTTTGCTCTTCTGTAAAGGGGGACTTAATGGCCGGTGCCCTCTGGGTTGCTTTAGGAACCATCAAGGCCCAGCGTCCGGGGCCCCAGCACTGTGCCCTTTGTCCTTGGCCGTCCCCACCTCCATCACAAACTGTCCCGCGTAGGTGCCGGTCATGGTGGAGCTCTGACCAGCGGCCAGGAGACCCACTGCCCAGATGTACAGAGCGGCGGGGCCGAAGAGGCAGCCCAGGATCACGCCCTGCTGGGAGGGGCGTGGTCAGGACCGTGGCCCCGCCCCAAGTCTCCGCCCCCGGTGTGGGCGGGGCGAGGGAGAAGCTGGGCCGGCCCCGCCCACACCCCGCCCCGCGGCTCACCCCTTGGTAGATGTCCACCGACACCGTGTCGTTGTTTCTGGGGAAGATCTTGGCGTAGTCGTGGAGGCTGCTGTTGGCACAGACGTTGAACTGCGGGCAGCGGGCGGGTGGGAGGGAGAGGGGGAGCGCAGATGAGTCTCGGGAAATCAGACCCCAGGCCTTGACCGGTCAGAAACTGCAGGACCGCGGGCTAGATGCAGCCGGGCACACTTTGGCTAATAGTCTTTTTTTTTTTTTTTATCTTTAATGTGAATTTGTTACCAACACTTAAAATTGAGATGTGTTCACACGAAGCTCGGTTTCCAGCCTCTCTGGGATTAGTAAGAGCTGGAATAGTAAGACACTTCCAGCCCTACGGTCCCCTCTCCCTTACAGTACACCCGCTTCCAGCGTCCCTGGGTTTTTGTTTTGTTTTTTCGGTACTGGGGATTGAACTCAGGGGCGTTCTACCTCCGAGCTATACCCCCAGCCCTATTTTTTATTCTATATTTTGAAACCAGGTCTCACTAAGTTGCGGAGTGCCTCACTAGGTAGCTGAGGCTGGCCGCGAACCCGGATCCTCCGGTCTCAACCTTCCAAAAGCTGGGATTACAAGCATGCGACCCCACGCTCGGCTAGCATCCCTGGTTTGCAATCTCTACTTAGTCCTCTCAGCTGGTGCCCAGATCCTGGGGGGCCCTTCCACTTCTCTCCCATAGTACTTGGCATTCAGGAAGTGCCCAGCACTGTCTAGCAGCTGCGACAACGTCATACCCACAGACACAGGTCCAATCCCAGAGAGCCAGGAGAAGCTGACCCTGCTCCAGAGTCACCACAAATGTCACCTTCTCCAAGAAGCCTTTCCTGACTACCCCACCCCACACCCCAATTAGGCCTCACTACCACCTTCGTTTCTTCCCCAGCTTCATCCAGACTCTACATCTCTGTATATTTATTTGTTGGCTTGTCCCTGTCTCTCTCCCCCCGCCCCGGCCTATGTAAGCTTCAAGAGGGCAGGGTCCACATCACTAGCTGCTTTCCCTAGACCTGTCCCTGCCCAAGAGTTACTTGCTGACTGGGTGCTTCTCTTCTGCAATGAAGATTACCAGGAGGGAGGATCCCAGACCCCGGAGCCCAGGACAGAGACTGGGAGGGAGCCGAGCTGCTTTGCCTGGACTCCCAGCGGGGCTCCCAGGAGGGCAGGGCTTGGGAGAGAGAGTCTCACCGCGTCCTGGTTTGTTTGCTGGTAGAAGGCCTGCCCAAAGACAGCCATGACAAAGAGGTTGATGACGAAGGAGACAGACAGGGCAATGGTGGCCTCAATCAGGAAGTACATGTTGGCTTCTCGGATGGCCGCCCTGTGGGCTCGATCTACCTCTCGAGACTGCCAAGGTCAAAGGGGAGGGAAGGGCCAAGGTCCCTCAGAGTCACCCCACTGTCCCCTATCCCCACACATCTACCTGTGTTCCTTCTAAACCCCCGTTCCTCCGAGTGTCCCCTGAGCAGCAGTCAGGGTCAAGTCCTGGTCAGCTGGCCCCTTCCTGTACCTCTGCCCTTGCCAGACGCCTGGTCCACAGTGACCAGTGTGAACGAAGGAAGACTGGCCTTTGAGGTCGCCCTCTAACCCAGTGCCGGCCACCCTCTCATTCACCGTGCTCCGTCCTCCACGGGCCTGGGGGGTTACTGCCCCAGGGCCTTTGCAGTTTGGTTCCCTCTGCTGGCAACCTCTGCTCCTCCATGGTTCCCTTCGGGAGCACCTTTCACACCCCGGAATCCCTCTGTTTATTTTCTTGGCTCTTGCACACCTCCCCTAGTGGCGCCCAGGTTCTAGGAGGGCAGGGCCCTTGACTCTTTTTGTCTTTGATAGCTCCCGCACACATTATTATACATTGAATAAATGGAGACTGATTCATCTCACACCTAGAATCCTGAAGGAAGGGTGGGGGTGCTCCAGGCCTGGGGCTCTAGGGAGGGGCGTCTCTTCCTGCCCTCCTCTCTGCTCACCTTGACCAAGGCTGAGTGCAGGTAGATGTTGTGGGGCATGATGATGGCCCCAACGATGCCCACGGCCTGCAAGAGCTCCGGCTGGCCGCAGCCCGGGCACGAGGGCAGGAACAGGCCCCGAAGAAGAGCTCCCTGCGCAGGTCGGGCCACCACGTACTGTCGGAGGAGCCTGGTCACCTGCTGGGCCTACTGGGCAGCTGACACCAGCCCTGGCCCTGCACCCCATCCTGGTGGCGGGGGCTCACAGCAGTGAGGGTCAGGCCCTGGTCAGCTGGCCCCTTCCTGTCCCCCTACTTCCCCCACCCCTCAGGCTACTGGGGGTGGCCCAGGGGAGAGGGGTGCACTTCCTACCTCGTAGCCAAAGGTCAAGGCCATAATGGTAATGAGGAATCCAAAAAAAGCTTCCAGCTTCCTCAACCCTAGGGGCAGAGCACAGGGACAGAACAAACAAACCAAAAAAATAAAAATAAAAAAATTGTAACACAAACAATGATCACCGGCTAATATTTGGAGCGCTGTGTTTTCCAACCAGGCACTGAGCCAAGGGCTTAACATATATTACTTCACCCGAGCCTGGCTACAGCCCTGTGACATCTCCGTTATCATTTCCTCCGTGTTAATAGAGGAAGAAGCGGAAGCCTTGGTAACTTGTTCAAGCCACAGGGCTAGAGCGGAGGGGAGAAGCTCAGAGGTCACTGGGGCAGTGGGAAGCCTCCCCGCCCACCCATCGCTGTGAAGTGAGGCTGGCCTCACTCACCGTAGTTATCCAGGAAGAGGAAAAAGAAGGTGTCCACAACTGTGATCAGGACTCCGCCCCAGAGCGGGATTCTGGAACCACAGAGGGGGCCTGGGTCAGCTCTGCCTGGTGCAGTGTCTGGCACAGGGTGAGACTGAGAACCGGCCTCCTGGGGGCAGGAACCCAAGCCCAGACAGCCAGGGCTGGGGGAGGGGAAGTGTGCAGGAAATCAAGAGGACGCGCCAGGCAGGGCAAAGCCAGGTTGGGGCTTTGGGTGGCAGGGAGCGCAGCGCTGCAGTCCTGCCAACTTTGTGACTCATGTCTGTGTGGCCTTACACAAGTCACTTTCCATTCTGAGAAATAGAACAGTGGCCCTATGTCAGCAGGGACAGCAGGATAAAAGGGAGACAGGGAGGTATATGGTCTGGGGAGGAAGCAACTGCCCTCCCCAGCCCTGGGCAGCAGATCGGATGTCCCGGGTGGTTACCGTCCAGCCGAGAGCAGATTCAAAGCGATGGCTGTGCCGATGACCTCCTGCATGTCGGAGCCCACAATGGCAAGCTCGATGGTCAGCCAGAGGAGGGTGCGGGGCACCTAAGGGGAGGGGCTCCATCAAGGGTGTCTGTCATTTCAGCCCTACCCTCACTTTCTACACTCTGCACTGTGCTACTGGGCTAGAAGCCTGCAAACGACATTTGCAGGACACCCTTGCCAGCTCCCTTCCAGTGAGGCTTTGTAAGAAGTGCTCAGAGAGCCGAGCGTGGTGGCGCACGCTTGTAATCCCAGCATTTGGGAGGCTGAGACCAGAGGATCCGGGTTCTCGGCCAGCCTCAGCTACCTAGTGAGGCACTCCGCAACTTAGTGAGACTCGGTTTAAAAATAAAGAATAAAAAATAGGGCTGGGGGCATAGCTCGGAGGTAGAATACCCCTGAGTTCAATCCCCAGTACCGCAAAAAAAAAAAAAAAAAAGAAGTGCTCAGAGGAAGCCGGGAGTGGTGGCGCACAGCTGTAATCCCAGTACTTGGGAGGCTGAGACAGGAGGATTGCAGGTCCGAAACCAGCCTCAGCAATTTAGAGAGACTCTCAGCAACCTAGAGAGACCCTGCTTCCAAACAAAAAATAAAAAGGGCTGGGGATGTAACTTGGAGGTAGAATGCTCCTGGGTTCAATCCCCAGTACCACAGAAAACAAAACAACAATAAAAGAAGTGCTTGTAGGAGATTTCTGTGGTTGGATATGGTTTAAGAATATCCCCCAAAGACTTGTGCGCTAGAAATTTGGTCCCAGTGTGTTGATGTTGAGAGGTGGGTCCTAGAAGAAGGTAGGGAGCCTGGTGTAGTGGCACATGCCTGTAATCCCAGTACTTGGGAGGCTGAGACAAGAGGATCACAGGTTCGAGGCCAGCCTCAGCAATTTAGTGAGGCCCTCTGCAACTTAGTGAGACCTTGTTTCAAAATAAGAAATAAAATAAGGCTGGGGGTGTAGCTTGGAGACAGAATACCCTTGGATTCAATCCCCAGTACCACACACACACACACAAAGAAGGTAATTAGGTCATCAGGATGCTACTTTCAGAAGAGATTAATGTACTTCTCATGGAACCCCAGTTGGTTCACAAGAGCAAGCTCAGCCCCCGAATCAACATGTGTTCTTTTCTGCCTGTGCTCCTGCCGTTGTGATGCCATCTGTCATGAGTGCCTGACCTGAGTCAAGCAGAAGCCAGCAGCAAGCTCTTAGATCTCCAGAACTGTGAGCTAAATAGACCTACTTTCTTTACAAAGCCCCCAGCCTCAGGTTTTTTGTTTTTTGTTTTTTTTTCTTTCGGTACTGGGGATTGAACTTAGGGGCATTCTACCTCCGAGCTATACCCCCAGCCCTATTTTTTATTCTTTATTTTGAAACCAGGTCTCACTAAGTTGCAGAGTGCCTCACTAGGAAGCTGAGGCTGGCCGCGAACCTGGATCCTCCGGTCTCAGTCTCCCAAATGCTAGGATTACAAGCATGCGCCACCACGCCCGGCTAGCCTCGGGTATTTTGTTATAGCAATGGAAAACCAACTAAGACAGAGATTGGAAGGCAGAGAGAAAACATTTTCCCTGTTTCTAGAAGTATTTCTAGCAGTGGCACCAGCAAGGAAACCAGGCAACCTGAGCACCATGGACACCGGTGGTCACTTAAGCAGCGGCCACCATGCTTCTGGAAGCTGATCAGAGAACAATGGCTCCCGGGTTCATGCCAGGGGTGTAGCAGTTTTCTGAGCTTTGGTGACACCTTTTACCCTTGCTCCTCCAGCCCTCCAACACTTCAAGAGAATAAATGCCTGCATTAAATCCCTTTGAAATATCTCATGGTGTAATTTTGGTTTTCCTGACTGGACACTGACAGCAGCCAAGTCCCCAGGGTCCAG
>PVLC010032665.1:0-18027 GCA_004027655.1 Graphiurus murinus
TTTGAGGCACCAGCATTGGGATCCTGACCCTGTAATTTATAAGTTGTATTCTCTTGGGCATTTAACCTCCTTTGTGAGTCTAGCTACCTCTTTGAATGCTATAAGGATTAAATGACAAATTACATTATAAAAGCTTGGTACAGTACCAGACACATAGTAAGTGCCAACCAATGGTAATAATTGTTAATATGATGTAAAGTCTTCGAGGTGCTTCAAAAGTGAATTTGAATATAAAAATTAAAAGGGTGCTATTTCAAGATTATTATCTGTTTTATAGGAAGTAATATACTTTTCATTGTTTTTGCTCAGTCATGATTGACTTGTACAACTATTATAATCCAGGGAACAATTATTCTGGTTGGTACTATTCAAATTTTGCCTCTCTTTTAGCAGAATAAAACTCAATCAGGTGGACAGAGTAATAAAAACACAGGGGCTGGGGCCAGTCAGTATTGTCCCTTGTTAACAGGTTTTAGGGTGGACTGTATCATCGGAGCCTGCCACCTGAGCAGGAGTTGAGCTGGGGCCTCCGCTGCCCTTCACTCAAGGCTTACTTAGGTGAGGAGGAGGCAGGTGAGGCTTCCTTGGCCTCTTTTTCCAGTTCCAGGATCCTAATGTTCTGGGTGAGAGGAGATGAAAATCATTTCCCTTTAGGCCCAGGATTCTATTTTAAAAGAGGACCAAGCTCTAGACAAGGTAATGAAATCAATTGCATTAACTGTCCTCAGCTGTCCTCTCTATACCTTCTTTGGGTTTCCCTGGTTTTGTTTGTTTACTGGGATGAGGGATGAATGTTAGGGTTAGGGGCTCTAATAAGTGGAAGATAGCCTCTGACCTCTCTGACTGTACAGTGGGGTGGGAGAGAAGAGAGAGACGGGAAGGGATGTGGGAGAATTCCAGAAAGGGTTCACTTCGTACATAGACTTAGCTCCTTTGATTTAACCATCCCAAGTCTCAACCTCTGCTGATTGCTGTGGTGCCATTTGGGGTACTTGATGATGAATCAAACTTCTACATGGTGATGCATGTGTGGAAGGGTATGCATGTGTGCAGAGATGTGGGCTTTCTCTGGAACCCCTCACCCCCAAATGTGAGGTCATACTGCTAGCTCTTTAGGTAGTCAAGAGACAAGCATTTAAATATCGTCAAATTACATCATGAGGAAGTAATTTACTTTCTAGTTATTTGCAGCCCTTCTGGTATTGTCAAGAAAAAAAAAGGGGGGTCTCATTTTGATACTAGGATGCTTTGATTGCCTTTCTTCTCTTCATTAAAATGATTAAATGAGTCTGTTTAAAAAAATGTTAACTTAGTAATAGTACAGGTGAATGCATGGTTGTGGCAAAAGTCATGATGTGAGTGTATCTGACCTGGAAAACCACCATCTTGGACATAAATGATTGGAGCCAGAGTGAAAGTTTTCAGGATGGGCGGGGGGGGGGGCAGCTAGAGTCTGATCAACTCTTATCTCAAGCTGGCTGCTTGAGAGAAGTATGTGATAAGAAGAGGAATATATTCCTGAAGAACTATCCAAAAAGAGTAGACACCAAGTTTTCTTTAGAATATGCAAGGTTTTCCCAGGTCAGCAGGCCTGGCCACATACCTAGTGTGAGAAAATCCAATCAGATGCAGGATATTATGCAAAGCACTTGAGGATGTTTTCTGGGATGTGCCCGAGGTACCTTTTCGCTAGATGAGATTGTTGAAGTTGTATTTCCTTGGTCATGCTTCAGAGTTGCTCATTTTTCAGGGCAAGGCAAAAGAAGGGGATGTCGCATGGGTTTATGTAATTGTGTTCTTTACTCTTCTGTCCTCCAGCTCTGAAAATCCAGCACAGTTCAAGTGCATATCAAATCCTGCTCCAAATTGGTGACTACATACTGGTGTGTGGTGGGAACTTACAAGTCAAGGTAGATATTGGCTTCCTGTATCTGTGGAGGTGGGTGAGGGAGAGAAGTACTTCCAAATCATGCTAGCCATGAAAATCCTGTGTGTCACTGGGATCAGTAAACTCATGGATAGGTTTTGCAGCCCTGAATATGCTGTTCCTGTCACAGAGGAAAATGTTCCAAAAGAAATAGGAAATCCTTTGACTCTGTGTGTGTGTGTGTGTGTGTGTGTGTGTGTGTGTGTGTGTGTGTGTATTACTGAGAATTGAACCCAGGGGAATTCTACCACTGAGCTATACATCCAGCCCTTTTAAAATTTTGATACAGGGTCTCACTAAGTTACCACATACTGGCCTTGAATTGTCTGAGCCTCCCAAGCGCTGGGATTAAAGGCATGCACCATTGTGCCTGGCTAGAAATCCTTTGCTTTTTTTTTTTTAAATCAAGATCTTAGCCAAGGCAGAGTTTTGAACTAAACATCTGCTACAGAATTACACATGTTTGCTTTGGCTCATCAAGTGTATGCTTTTTTCCCATTCCCAGTCCTTTGGGAGCAGATCAAACCTTGTTTGAGATGCTCCTTCTTGTGCGGTGGGGAGGAAGAGGGAGAGGCAGGGCCAGCAATTCCTGGCAAAACTGTGAAACAGGCAAATATGTCCTCAGTTTCCCCACATTCCATTTCCAAATCCTCCTCTCTGGTTTCAGCATTTTTTTTTCTTTCCCACCCAATGGATCCAGTCCTCTCCCAATGACTTGGATTTATAAAAAAAAAAGAAATCAGAGCCGGGTGTGGTGGCACACAGCTTGTAATCCCAGCATTTGGGAGGCTGAGACAGGAGGATCCGGGTTCGAGGCCAGCCTCAGCTACCTAGTGAGGCCCTCTGCAACTTAGTGAGACCCTGTTTCCAAATAAAGAATAAAAAAATAGGGCTGGGGGTATACCTCCGAGGTAGAATGCCCCTGAGTTCAATCCCTAGTACTGCAAAATAAATAAATAAATAAATAAATAAATAAATAAATAAATAAATAAATAGATAAATAAATAAATAAATAAATCTAAATAAATAAATAAATTCATTTACTCATTCCCAATGAGGTACTCCTAGGGTATCCCCCAACTTTAAAGAGCTTTATTGGTGCCATATGATTATATATCATAGTGAGTTTCAAAATGATACATTCATATAATCCCACAACATTTCCTGGTGTGGTTCTCGCTTTGCCCCATCTTGCTACCACCCTGCTCCCTCCCCATACGTGCTAGTAAGGTTGTTAATGATACTTTCATCTATGGACATAATATTATTAGATCTGTTTCCTTCCTCAAGCCTCCTTTACCTCTTTTCCTCTTTCCTCTTCCCTCTCCCGACCCCCTTCCACTATTCTACTGGTCTAATTTCTTATTATCATAAAGTTCCCTTTCCTATTTTCTGTCTAGCTTTCACATGAGAGAAAGCATATGCCTTTTGACTTTTTGAGACTGGCTGATTTCACTTAATGTACTGTTCTCTAGTTCTAACAATTTTCCTGCAAATGACATAGTTTTGTTCTTCTTTATGGCTGAGTAAAATATCATAGGGTGCATAAGGATATTCCCCTTCTAAGGTGGGTTTTATGTTAAAAGAGGATCAATCCCTAGAAATGGCAATGAAATAAATTGCATTAAAGTAATTGAAATTGGTTTAGACCTGGTTACACCTGCGACAGGTAGGTGACGGTGAGGGAGATTTCTAGTTACCTAGGCCTTGACTCCATCCAAGGGAGGAGGGGCAGGGGGCACTCCTGGCTCTCCTTCTACCAGAGCAACTAGCTCTGGTGTGACCAGGATACTTCATTCTGCTCCAGCTCCCCCAGATGTAAAATCATTAAGTGTGTAACTCAGTAAAAGGCCAAATAAACCAGTTTTGTCAGAAGCCAATATAACCAGCTGTAAATTAATGTGAGATATGTGTACATTATTTGTGGGTTGTTCCCTCCAGAAATTGCCCAAATAGTTACTGTGGTATTTTTGTATATTTAAAATATAAAATATGTTCAGAAACAGTGCCATGGTAACCCACATAGAAAAGCCCAGGGAAAGCAACTCACTCCTATGGCTTAACTCTGAGATTCTTTATTGCACAGGATTCTGCCTGCATGATGTTTCTCTATTGAAAGGAATGTCAGTTAATTCAGCTGGATCTGATGGGCAGAGTGTGTCAAAGCGAGCCTAGAGTGAAAGCTTCTGAATACCAGGAAACAAGAGGCAAGGCGGTGGCGCGACCCCTGCGGGGGTTGGGGGAGGCTGCTATTGATCCACAGTTGATGGAAGGGCGCTGAGTTTTCACTTGGGGATACTGCCTGCCTTGTAACTGTCCTAAAAAGAAGATGTCAGCCCTCAGCATTACTGGGTCATCATCCTCTTTTAGCTCTGCCGGGAGGCCCGAGTAGCTGCAGAGTCTGAGTTTGTCTCTCCTCTTCTGGCTTGGCAGCACATGTGGGTTCGTTAGCTACGGCAGCATTAGTGAGCATGTGGGTGACCGTGACTCATTAGTCAGCCAGTGTGTCCTGGTGCCCATGAAACTGTCGTCTCTGCCCGGAATTTGGGGCATGCACTCAGCAGCAATGGGGAGAGCCAGTTAAAGAGCTGCCTCTTGGGGATACCAGTTCCCAGGGGCCCCAGGGTTCGCTGGGTGGACTTGAGGATGTGTGCTCCCTGTGCAGTGACTTGGTGTGTCTATCACCGGATGGCTCTCTTTCTGGCTGAGCTGGTTGGTTTTTTGTTGTGTTGTTGATGGTGGTATAGTTTTTTCCCAATTAAACATTTGTGCTTCCTATTTTCCAATTAAACATTTTCCTTCATAGAAGAAGGGGGAATGTCACCTATTGGCAAAAAAGAGACAAGTTGGCAATAGATCCCAGAGAGTTCTGTAGCTCAGCTGTCTTCATTCAAGGACCAGAGAGAAGCTCTTTCCATGTAATTCCTGTAGTTAACTACTCAGCTTAAAGTCACTATTTTTCTGCACCTAGCTTTTGGCTCTTTCTAACCAGGCAGATCAGCTGGCCACACTCTTCTCATGAAATGCAAAGGAGCCTAGAGTTTGAAATGTTAGTAGTGTCTCTGGGCCTTATGCTCCCTTAGACCATCTGAAACCATAGAAGATTAAGACTAAATAAGCTCTCTTTCTCTCTCCCCATCTCCTTCTCATTTTCCTTTTTCCCAGGGAAAATGAGTGCACCCTGGCTCTTGCACAGGAACACATGCAGCCAAAAGAAGAATTCGTAAGTCAGGTGTCAGTGAGGAATGGAGTTGTCCAGTTTGGGTGGCAGATACGGGTTTCATTAAATATACCAGAGCAGGACTAATTCTCAACATTTGAGGCTGGCAATGTAATCCCTAAGCCCTTTGCTCTCCTTTCCACATCTGCTTCCTTCTTTATGTGGCTTGTCCCCCACCTGCACCCCACATGCCTTCCCTCAGACCCCACTGTGGCCACACTCAGAGCTCCAGAGAATTTCCTCCTCGGGGCTCCAGGCAAACCCAGCTGTCCTATGGGCCTTATCAGTGACTGACTTCCCATTAATGAAATAAATTACTCTTGTTGTGATATTAATTTTGGGTCAGACATATTTTGCATTTTAATAGGGATCACTATTATTTTATCTCAGGAAGTAACACACGGTGAGCTTAGGTTTGGGGACAGAGGCTGTAGCTGGGATAACTCCAGACAAAGAAATAAGCATCACAGCCAATGTGGGCTAATTGAGAAGAATGTCAAGTGTTAAGAAACTGTGACAGTCAGGGACAGCCTCCACAACTTAGTGAGACCTTGAGGAAACGTAGTGAGATCCTGTTTCAAAAAATAAAATAAAATAAAATGGGCTGGGGGTATTTCTTGGAGGTAGAATGGCCCTGGGTTCAATCCCCAGTGCCAAGAAAAAAAAAAAAAGTGAAAGTGCCCTAACCCCTCACTTATAGACCAGGCTGAAGTAAAGAGCACGTTTGCCGAAGTTCAGGAGGCCGTTCCCAGGTCAGAGTCAAATGGACTTCCTGGCTGTGCCTCACCTTCACCAGGCCTGGGCTTTATGTGTCTAACAGTGTCGGCCCTGGAGGGTTATGTGGCCAGCGTCCTGTGGGTCCATTCAGACCTCCTGCTACTTATCCGCAGGTAGGCAGGACCTAAGACAATGCACAGAGGGGCCTTACTAGAATCTGTACACCCCTTTGGCGGTCCTAACCACTTAGGGCTTTTGTGTAAAGAGGTGCAGTAGCCTTCTCTGCCAGAAGGAAGATAATGTTTACCTAACCGAGTTGTGTTAAAATTCCTTCACTCCACTGAGGCACACAGCAATAACTTAGTTATTTTAGTTTTGAATAAAAGAAAACGGTTGTTATTGTCAGGACAAGCACTAGGATGAACTGATGTCAACATTATTGCATTCAGCACTCTGGGCCATTCCAAGGCTAAGAAGGGCTGGTATGCACGATGGGGAGAAGGATGGGTGTACTGCCAAACAGAGCGTGTTCTCACCCAACAGAGAGGGGGGAGAACAGAGGTTTTCTCCCAGAATTTTCTGTAATCTGTATTTACTTTGTAGCAGGAACAGGAAAAAACACAATACATTGAGGTATTTTTTTTTTTTAAGTTATTTAGGTTAGACTTCAGATGGAAAAATCAAGCAGTTCAAGGAGAAACAAGCATATAACAATGTTGGTAACTGTAAGTGTCTGCTAAGCTGGGTGCAGTGACATACGCTTATAAGTGCAGCTACTCAGGAAGCTTGAGCTGTGAGGATGACGAGTTTAAGGCCAGCCTGGGCAGGAGTATGCTATACATTTTCTTTTGCCTTGTCCTTTCTCCTGGGATCCATGTCCTTCAGTTGGCCATGTTTTTGTCTTAAAGATGCTATTGTTCGTGCTATAAAGGTTGCCTCTGTATTTCTACATGTTGAGAGCACAGGCAGCTTCTCCCGTGACGGGATTCGAGTCGTTCTCGGGGTAATCAGCTGACATGCACGTATCCAAGCTGCATTTCTTCCATGAGTTTGGAGAAGGGATCTTGCTCTATTTTTAATATTTATTTTTCTGCTTATTTTGGGCTTAATTTGCTCTTTCTTGTCTAGTTTGCTAGGGTGTCTGTTTAGATTATTGATTTTACATTTTCTTTTCTAATAAACACATAGAGTGCTATAAATTTCTATCTAAGCACTATTTTCACCACACATTTTGATAAGCTGTATTTTCATTTTTACTTAGTTCTAAATGCTTTTAAATTTCTCTTTATATTTCTTCTTTAACCTATGTGTTTCATAGAAGCATGTTGATTAATCTCCAATATTTTGGGATTCTGCAGCTATCATTCTGTCATTGTTTTCTAGTTTAATTCTACTATGGTTTAATAGCATACATTGCATGATGTCTATTATTTTAAATTTAAGGCATGCTCTGTCTTGGTATATATTCCATGAGAGCTTGAGAAGAATGTGTATTCTGATGTTGCTGAGTGAACATCTATCGATGTTTATTATATTCACTCTGTTAATGGTGTTGTTGAGTTCAGCTACATTTTTTATTGATTTTCTGCCAGCTAGATCTGTCTATTTCTGATAGAGAGATATTGAAGTCTCTAACAGTTGATACATTTATTTTTTTTAACATTTGATCAGTTTTTGCCTCATGTATTTTTATGTTCTGTTTTTATACACACACACACACACACACACACACACACACACACACACACACTCATTATGTCTTTTTGGAAAATTAATCCCTTTTTCATATATAATGCCCCTCTGTCTAGGCCAGCTCAGACTACCATAACAAAATATCATAGACTGAGTGGCTTAAGCAGTAGTTATTAATTTTCTTACAGTTCTGGAGGCTAGAAGCTCAGAATCAGGTGCCAGAATAGTCAGTTTTTAATGAGGTTTCTCTTTTTGGCTTGTTGGCAGTCACCATCTTGCTCTGTGCTTATATGACCTCTTTATATGCACACAGAGAGACAGACTGAAAGAACCGTCTTGTATCTTTTCTTGTAAGGACACTAATTACATTATATCAGGGCCTCCTTATATAGGCCTTATCTCTAAGTACAGTCACATTGAGAGTTAAGACTTTAACATGTGAATTTTCAGGGGACATAGTTCACTCCATGGCACCCTCTTTATCTCTGATAATTATCCTTGGTTTGAAGTCTACTTTGTCTGAAATTAATATAGCTACTCTAGTTTCCTTCCTTTCCTCCCTTCCTTCCTCCCTCCCTCCCTTCCTTCCTTCCTTCCTTCCTTCCTTCCTTCCTTCCTTCCTTCCCTCCCTCCCCTTTTCCTTTTTTTGTGGTACTGGGGATTGAATCCAGGGGTGCTGTCTACCTCTGAGCCATATCCCCAGCCCTATTTTATTTTTTATTTTGAAACAGGGTCTCACTAAGTTTCTAAGTTGCTGAGGCTGGCAACAAACCTGTGATCTTCCTGTCTTTGCCTCCCAAGTACTGAAATTACAGGTGTGTGCCACCATGCCCGGCTTCTAATTTTCTTTTGATTAATGTTAACATGGCATATTTTTCTCCATCTCTTTACTTCTAATCTAAATATATCTTTACATTTGAAGTGAACATATCACTGAGTTTTATTTTCTGATCCACTTATTTCTTATAATTGGTATATTTAGACTATTGATGCTTAAAGTAATCATTGCTGTTATTGGATTAATAGCTACCATATTTGTTACTGTTTTCTATTTGTTACCCTTTTCTTTAATTCTCTTTTTGTCTTCTCTTTTTTTTCCATTTATGGTTATAACTGAGCACATTATATGTTCCTCTCCTTTTTTTGGCATATCACTTATACTTTTTTTTTTGGTGGTACTAAGGATTGAACCCTTAAGGGCATTCTACCTCTGAGCTATACCCCCAGCCCTTTTTTATTTTGAAACAGAGTCTTGCTAAGTTACTACATGCTGCATTAAACCTGCCATCCTCTTGCTGAGTTTCCC
Source organism: Graphiurus murinus (assembly GCA_004027655.1). Lineage (NCBI taxonomy): Eukaryota > Metazoa > Chordata > Mammalia > Rodentia > Gliridae > Graphiurus > Graphiurus murinus. The sequence continues at coordinate 8,863 of PVLC010032665.1, forward strand.
AAGTACTGGAATTACAACTGGCTCTCATTGATGCTTTTTTTTTTCTTTTTACTTCTAGTGATTGCCCTAGAGTTTGCAATATACATTTACAACTAATCCAAGTCCACTTCTAACTAACTCTACTATTTCACAGGTAGTGCAAATACCTTATAATAAAATTTTTCTAATTCTTCCTTCCTATCTCTTGTATCATTGCTGTCATTCTTTTTAAAAAAATTATTAGTACATTGTAATAACACATCTTAATGAGGTACAAGGTGGTAGGGGCATACATGCACACAACACTCATTTAGCCCTTCTCCATTTCCCACCCCATTCTCTCCCTCTTCCCTCCTTCTTGTATTCAGCATAGTGATTGATTTTGGTAAGTACATCATGTGCATTAGGGTGTTTCCCTCTTCTGCACTCCCATCTTCCTCAGTTAGGTTGCCTTTTTTACTCATCTAAGGTTTCTCTTTCTTTGTCTGGAGTCCCTTCTATGTCCCATTTTCTATCTTCTGCATATTATGGAGAACATCTGTCTTTTTACTTTTTGTGACTGACTAATTTCACTTAGCATAATGTTCTCCAATTCCATCCATTTCTCTGCAAGTGACACAATTTTGTTCTTCTTTATGGCTGAGTAAAATTCCATTGTGTACATATCCCATATTTTTGTAATCCATTCATCTGTTGATGGATATCTTGGCTGGTTCCCTAGTTCAGCAACTGTGAATTGTGCAGGTATAAACATAGATAGATACACATGCATTAGTCTGGTAGTTTGGTTTCCATTCTTTTGGGTAGTTTCCCAGAAGTGGTATTGTGGTATTGCTGGATCATATGGTAGGTTCATTCCCATTCTTCTGAGGATCCTCCATATTATTTCCCAAAGTGGTTGTACTAATTTGCAATCCCACCAACAATGTGTTAGAGTTCCTACTTCTTCACATCCTCACCAGCATTTGTTGTTATTTGTGTTTTTAATGATTGCCATTCTAATTGGGGTTAGGTGAAAGCTCAGGATATTTTTGATTTGCACCTCTCTGATTGCTAATGATGTTGAACATTTTTCATACATTTATTGGCCATTTCTATTTCTTCTTTTGTGAAGTATCTATTTAGAAGATATAGAAAATTTAAATGACCAATAGCAATCAAGAAATTGAAGCAGCATTAAAGAAACTACCATCAAAGAAAAACCAAGGACCAGATCGTTTCCCAAGTGAGTTTTGTAAAACCTTTATAGAAGAGCGAATCCCAACATTCTTCAATCTATTCCATGAAATAGAAACAGAACTCTCCCAAATACATTCTATGACGCCATCATCACATTAATACCAAGAACAAATAAAAACACCTCAAGAAAAGAAAACTACAGGCCTGTATCATAGATGAACTTAGATGCAAAACTAGTAAACAAAATATTAGCAATGTGCATTGAAAACCACATCAAGAAAATTATATACCATGACTAAGTTGGGTTTATCCCAGGGATACAAGTCTGATTCAACATAGAAAAAAACAATCCATATAAGTCACCACATAAACAAAAATAAAGACAAAACCACATGATCATTTCAATAGATGCTGAAAAAGCATTCAACAAAATCCAAATCCAACATTCATTCATGCTAAAAACACTGCAGAGAATCGGAATAGAAGGAACATACTTTAACATCATAAAGGCAATATACCTTAGGTCCACAGCCAACATCGTATTGAATGGGGAAAAACTTCAAGAGTTCCCCCTAAAAACAAGAACAAGGCAAGATGTCCATTATCACCACTCCTTTTCAATACAGTACTTGAGATTCTAGCTAGAGCAACAAGGCAAGAGAAGGAAATCAAAGGACTACAAACAGGAAAAGAAGAACTGAAACTATCTCTATTTGCAGATGACATACTTAGGGACCCAATACACTCAACCAAAAGGCTTATAGAACTGATCAATAAATTCAGCAAAGTGTTTGTCATTCTTTTTACTTCAATATGCATAAGCTATAGTCCTTGAATACATTGTTGCTATTATTATTTTGAACACTCTGCTGGGTCAATTACAAATAAAAAAAAGCTTTTATTCTACCTTCACTATTCTTTTTCTAATGCTCTTCCTTTCTTTATGTAGTTTCTAGTTATTGACTTATAATATTTTTCTTCTCTGAAGATATTCTCTTAACATTTCTTGTTAGGTAGGTCTACTGGCTACACATACCATTATTATTATTATTATTATTATTATTATTGTTATTTTATCTGAAAAAGTCTTTATTTATTCCCACTTTTGAAAGATAACTTAACAGAATAGAGAATTCTAGGTTGGTGGAATTTCCCCCTCTCAACATTTTAAATATTTCATTCCACTGTCTTCTTGCTTGCTTCTGAGAAGTCAGATTTAACCTAGGTGTGTGTGTGTGTATATATATGTATATATTTAATATTATATATATTTTTTTTTTGCATTAATCCTTCTTGATGTTCTTTGAGCTTCCTGTATCTGTAGTTTGGTGTCTGACACTTAGTCATTACTTAATGTTGATTCTGTTTCTTTCTCTCTTCTCCTTCTGGTTTTCCTATTATGCATATGTTACACTTTTTTTTGCGGTGGTTCCACAATTCTTGGGTATTTTGCTCTGTTTTTTCCCCTCATTGCCTTTTATTTTTGGAAGTTTCTATTGACATATTCTTAAATTCAGAGATTCTTCCCTCAGCCATTTCTAGTCTACTAATAATCCCATCAAAGACATTTTTCATTTCTATTACAGTGTTTTTGACCTCTAGTATTTCTTTTTGAGTCTTTCTTAGAATTTCCTTTCTTTGTTTCTATTACCCATCTGTTTTTTCATGATGTCTACTTTTTCCATTAGTCTCCACTCCACACACACCACAGGTGGGGTGATACAGTTACAGGGGGATGGAGCTGGATATTTCGCTTCTCGTAGGTCAGTAAGCAAGACTTACAAAGCATGGGAGGCCCCCCTCTAGTTTTAACTTTTCCAGCATTTTCCACCCTGGGCTTCTGGTAATTTGTCAATTATAGTTCTGTTTTTTTTTTTTCTACCCTTGCACTGGTTCCCATGGAGGTTTCTTCATGTGAATCTTTGCTTTAGTATGTTGTGATTCTCTGTATCCTCTGTCCATCTCCTCAAGTTTGGAGATTAGCAGATTGTACTGTGACCTCATTTGTATGATGGATATAGAAAGAGTTGTTAATTTTTAGGTTTGTTCAACTTTTACTTGTTGTTTGGGTAGAATGGTGACTCTGAAGTTTCTTGCATGCTTGGCCAGGAACAACATGATATTTTCTTCAGGATGAATACTGATTTTTCTCATTCATGTTCTTACTAGAGAGCTTTCGTGGTTGATGATTGGGGTGTGCCACTTATCAAATATTATTTGAAAACTAGACCCTGAAGTTTCATGTGGTATTGAGAACTCATTTCAAGAGCCAGTTACTCATCCCCTTCTTCCCCTTGAGTTCTTGCCAGAGCAGGTTTGAGGGATTTAGGATCAAGGATGGATGAGTCTCAAAGAGAAGCCCTGTTGGTGACATTGTTCAGAGTGGGGAGTATACATGAACAGCTTTCCATGATACATGAAGCAAAATAACTGCCAAATGATAATCTCATTAAAATATTTTCAATTTAAAAAGATGTAAACAGAGGATACATCTTCAAAGACTCAAAAAGTATAGAGAGTACAGGTAGTAAGCAAATGGTTGGTTACCAAATCCTGGTGAACTCTTGCATTTTGAAATAGATCTGAATAAAAGGATGCACAACTTTTTATGGTAGTAAACTTCTAGAACCCTTTTCCTACAAAGAAGTGACATGATGGTAATATAATTGCTGAAGATTCTTATGGGAAAAATTTAAAAGTTAGTTACAAGATGGGTAGTGATGCTACTACCACTGGTAAAAGAATATATTTTGTTACAAGATCTAATGATACTTATTTTACGCATTAATCTCATGCTAATTCATTGATTTCCCTTGGTCTTGATTTGCCCACTTATTATAGCAGATATGGCAAGGCTCCACCACAGATCCTAATTACTACTTACGTGTATACCTACCCTATAGCTTCCAAATATAGCACAAAAAATGCCATACACCCTTCACTCATTTCCACATACCCATATTATCATATTTTTCTTATCATTTGTCTTAGTCCATTTTTGCTACTATAATACAACATCTCACACTATGCAATTTAAAATGAATAGAAATTTATGGGCTCACAGTTATGGAGGTGGGGAAGTCCAAGATTGAGTGGCTAGCATCTGCTGAGACTTTTCTTGCTGCGTCATCCCAGCAAGAGGCAGAAGGGCAAGAGAGAGCAAGAGAATGAACCTGCAGCCTCAAGTCCTCTTTATAATAGGCATTAATCCAATCATGAGGACAGAGTCCTTTTAACTTGGGTATACCTTCTTAAGCCACACCTTCCAACACTGTTGCATTGGGATTAAGTTTCCAACATACGCTTTTTATGGGACACATTCAAATGATAGCATCATTTTTTCTGAATCTTTAAAGACTAAATTGCATATATGATGTTCTACATACTTCAGTATTTATTTCCTAAAAATGAAGATATTCTTTTATATAATCATGGCACAATGATCAAAGTCAGAAAATTAACATTAACATAGTAATATTGTCTAATCTATAAACTTTATTTTTCCTATTATCCCAATAATGTTTAGATTTTACAGATTTCCCCATCTCCTTCTGGTACCACTTCAGATTCCAGATCATGCATCACATTTAGTGTCATGTCTCTAGTCTTTAGTTAGAATCATTTTCTAGTCTTTGTAAAATTGACATTTTTGAAGAGTACAGAGTAATTATCTTGTGAAATGTCTCACAGTTGGGATTTTCCAATGTCTCTTCGTAATTATATTGAGGTTATTCTTTTTTTTTGACAGAAAGATCATCAATGTGATGATGTGTCCTTCTCAGTGCATAATATCACAAGGCACAACTGGTGATATTAACTTCCATCTCTTGGTTAAGGTGACGTCTACCAGGTTTATTGACTATAAAACTACTCTTTTTCTTTTTGTAATTAGTAAGTATTTTATGGAAACATCTCGTGACAGAAACTAACAGGTGTTTAAAGAAAGATGGAGACATGTCAAAAGACAAAGAAGTAAATTGGAAAGAATTCCCCTTGGCCAAATCTGGGATAATTTTATAATTTAAACAAAACCATAAAAATGATAATGACAGATTATAATCTTTTGCATAAAATAGTAATCCATGAGAACTTACTTGTTAATTATACCTCAACCAGGCTGGTAAAAATAATAGTAACCGATTATAACCCATTACATAAAATAAACCATGAGTTCATACTCATTTCTAAATAAATAAGTGAACAAATAGATGGAGAAGAAAGAAAAGTTCTTTCATAGGTAGGTAGAACTACAATTGATAAATGTAGAATTAGTAAAGAAAAGTGAATAATTAGCAACTGTTATAGCAATGATTGATTCAGGCAAGAATCATCAATGTATGCTAAAATTTTCAAGGGCTATAATCATATTAACCAATAATTACATAACCCAACTTACTTTTATCGAGCAAAGGGCTTTGTAGGGTTCTGTAGAGAATGTCAAACAGAAGTTTCTATCATCTTTACACCTTAAATAGCCTAATAACTAATAGAGAAAATCTATGTACACAAATCATAATAACACATAGAAGAAACCGATGGTGCATCAAGTAAAATGTAGAGGAAAAATGAAACCATTCAAGAAAGAATATTAGATGGAATGCATGATGTATCTGACCCCACCTGGCAATGTTTTTATATTGTCTCCCATCAGCACATATTTTCAGTGAGGAAGAAAAAAAGCTGCTAGTCCTTGGGGTTGACGAACGAGGTGAGTGAGAACAGGCAGCGACTACTTTGGTTTCCAAGGGAAACAGTGGTGGAAGCTGCAAAAGAAAAGGAGTGGGAAGCCTGTGGTTTAGCATAGATTGGTCATTCTCCTGTGAGGCACCAGTGCATAGACAGTTACCTGGACATTCTCAGCGATGTTGGATTGTGACGCACATTAAAGTTCTGATAAACAACAGATTTTAATTTTTCTTTCTGAATTTTTTGGAAAACCAACAACCTTGGAATTTATTTTTCCCATCAACCATCAAAGCCTGATGAATATTTTCTTCTCTCAGAACCAGAGTACAGTTTTTTTTTTTCTTCTGCATAGTTCATAAATGCAAGTCACAGGGAGGGAAGAGTGAAATTGGCCATTGGAGTCCATGCACAAAGAGCATGACTAAAAATAATACCAAAGAAAGTAATAAACTGTTCTTTATTCTGGCAGAGTGATCAAGGATCTCTGATCCAAATCTCTATTTTGAAGTCACCATTAGAACCCAGTTCAGACACTTTCCCTGTGATTCCTATGCAGCCAGGGTCCTGCTGAGAGCTTGGGAATGGTTTGACACAGAGAGGCTCCAACCAGGAATGGTTGGGACAAACCCAGCTATGATGAAGTTGCTTTTTCCAGACAGACCAGGAGTCTAGATCTTAGGGTCCAAAGAGGGCCTGTACCAGTTGGGCTCCCTCATATCTCCTGTCACTTGTTAAAAGGACTGTTTTGGGGAACATGTCTCTGTAAGATTTAGACACAGGATTGGGCTCTAGTTCCATCAGGAAACGTGGGCTCTACTGCCCCAAAGCAGAATCCTAGTCTGAGAAATTTAATAAACTGACTTATTAATTAATTCAGTGAAATTATTTACCAAGTATCTATTCTGATGCACCAGTCATTAAATTTAAATTCTGCTAATGGATGTAACTGGCCCAGGCTCTCACAGGCTCTGAGCTACACAGGCCACTATATACTAGGTCTTATTCTGAGTGTTGGGGGTAGGAACAGCAAAAACAAACAACCCCAAACCCTACATACCTTGATCTAACCCAGCAATTTCCATACCTAACTGACTATTGAAACCTTTTATTATGTAACACATATTTACATCTCAAGGAACAAACATTAAGTGGGATCCTCTTTGAAAATGGCAGATGTGTCTATACAGTAAAGGATGAAAGTTTCAGGCAACCGAGGTAAGAGAGATATTAATGACATTTTGAGATGCAGAAAATGTTGGCCATAGAGATATAAATTGAGTCAACATCATTATTATCATTGGCCTCTTCATGATGGAGCAAAAGTCTTCCCATGTATCAGCCTATCTGTAATAATTATAAGTATCAGAGAGATGGTGATTTTAGAGTCTTGGGTCTATAGCAGATATTTTCCTAAAGAGCTCTAAGTTATTTTAGTCCTTGTAACATTAAGACAACTGTTTGCAAAGGGGACTGCTTAGTGTAATTAGTTATTTTTCCCTAAGTGGAAAGAAATCTCACCCCTGAAACTGAACCAAACTAAGCAGTTGCTTGCTGAATTAATTGTCCTTAAATTCAGCTAAACCTGCAAGTTCTAGTTATGGTAAGTTTAAGCTTCCTTCCCTATGTTGTGCTGAAGACAAAAGCTCTATGGACTTAGATGCCTAACAGGATTACTTCTGAGCTTCTTCCCTTCCCTGACAGTACAATACAGGGGCTCTTGGACCAACTAAGCGTCAACATAGAGGAGAGGCCCAGGCCCTGATATGGTCCTTCCCTACCCACCCCCCTTTCTCCATCTCGCACTGCACTCTCCAGCTATCTGTTGACGCTTGGCATTTCTCCAAACAAGTGTTATGCTTTTGCTCCTCCTTTGGCCTTCATGTATTGTTTTCTTGGCTTGGAATACTCTCCCTCTTCTCTTTAGCCAGCTGCCTCCTACTCATTCTTCAGGTCTCATATTATATATTTTCCCTTTATGACACCTTTTCATATTACCCTCCCTCCCCCAGGGGTTAGGGTTAGAGTCCCTGCCATGTGCTGCTATGAGAGACTCATCTCAATCCTTTAGACTTTTTATCCTTGGGTCTCCCCCACTAGGCTGAGAGCCTTGTGAGGTAAAGGCTTGGTCTAATTCTGTTCTGTTCTCTGCTGCATCCCGGGCTCAGCACAGAGTCAAGCTCATCCATACCCCTGAACCAGTACTTGTTAAGTGGCAAGTGGATGCTGGATGGCTTGTTGAAAGGAAAGATGAGGAGGATAGAAACCAGGCAAGCCTGGCAAGAGCATAAAATTGTCTGTTACTCTCAAAATGTGTTTGCTGCTGGCCTCTCATTCTAATATGGGAGAGTGAGAGGTGAGCTTTGTAGGGGTTATGGAATTTTGGGTAAGCGGCAGTTCTGGACCCTGTGGTTTTTGTTTAAGTTTACATTTAAATTGATAGACCAAAGGTGATATATATTTATAGGATACAATGTGATTTTTAGATCTACATATGCATTGCATGATGACTAATGTCAAGCTAATTAAAATAAGCCATAATGTCATATACTTATTTTTGTAGTGAAAACATTAAAAATCTATTCTTTTAGCAATTTTAAAATATATAATGCATTATAATTAATTATGGTTACCCTGCTGTGAAATAGATCCTGAAAATTTATTCCTCCTAACTGAAAATTTGTGCCTTTTGTTCAGTATCTCCTAATTCTTCATGTCTCCTCCTCCCCATCTCTGACAACCCCCATTCCATTCTCCACTCCCATAAGTTTGACTTTGTTAGATTTTACACATAAGTGAGATCATGGGCTATTTGTATTTCTGTGCTTGGCTTATTTCATTAGCATAATGTCCTAATATTCCATGGTGTGTGTGTGTGTGTGTATCATATTTTCTTTATTCATTATTCCATTGTTGGACACTTAGGTTTCTTTCATATCTCTTAACTTATTTTAAATAATTCTGCACTGAATATAGAAAGATGGATATCTTGTTGACATATGGATTTCGGTTTCTTTGAATATATACCCAATAGTGGGATTGCTGGATCATGTGGTAATTCTATTTCAGATTTTGATGAACCTTCATCTTGTTTTTTATAATGGACGAATTAATTTACAGTACTATCAGGATACAAGGGTGCCCTTTTCTCCACATCCTCTTCAATACTTATTACCTTCATCTTTTTGATACTAGCTATTCTAACTGGTATAAGGTGATATGTAATTGTAATATCAATTTGCCTTTCTCTGATGATTAGTGATTCTGAGCATTTAAAAATATATAACTATTAGCTATTTGTATGTCTTCTTTTGAGAAATGTCT
>PVLC010032666.1:0-18030 GCA_004027655.1 Graphiurus murinus
CTACAGATGCTAACTAACTTCCAAAACTCCTGAGAAAACCAGACCTCCCAAATGTCAAGTGATAATGAGATTAGAAGCTGCCTGAGAGTGACCAGAACTTCACAAAACTCAGTTGTTCCTGTTGATAAATAACCCCAGAAAATTTCCCGGAGAGGAAAGGACACTACACAAATACACTATGCAAATCCCAGAAAACTGGCTCTGAGATCCCAACTGAAAAAGGAATTCAGGGAAGTATGTAAACCCTTAGCCCAGCCACTCTAAATGGTTACCCACTCTGGAAACTCCTCCCTTTAGGGTGCTTTTCTTTTTAGTGAAGGTCATGTTGGCAACTCTTGGTTAGTGACCTAAAGGCCTCTGCTGGACATCAAGGCCAACAGAGGTCCTTCGGGATGACCTGCACCTCTCTTCTAGCAGGTCATGTGGACTTTGGGAGACATCAGTTTGCAATTGACAGTTGGCTATTCCCAAGTAGTGTCTAGAAAGCAGAGCTCTCATTGCCTGCAAGGTGTTCTGCCTCTTTTTGCCTTCCCTGTTATCTTTACAATAAACTCCCTACTCCTCTTTCTGTTTTCTGTGAGTGTCATTCTTCACACTGTGTAGAGAGGAAACCCAGTTGCTGTTTCACTATTGCAGATATTATTTGTCTCCCAGTGGCAGAGGTAGGATGTGTTCCGCACCTGGCCTCTTGCTTTATAGAAGCTGAAAAAATGTTTTCTTCTTACTGTGAAAATTGGTATTTACAAGACTGTCATTCTGCAATACCTCACTTCCTCTCTTCCTCTGGAAGGCCCTGGCTTGCCAATGGCTAGATGGATTATCTACACAGGACACAGAGTTAGGGAAACCCTGCCCTATCTTAAGGACCTCAGGAACTACTTCTAGTGAATGGGGTCAGGTCCACAATTGGGCCCAGGGGTGGATCCCAGTCAGCCTGGAAGCACAGAACCGCACACTAGGGTGGCCTGTGGCCTGTCTAAAATGCACTGCAGAAGGCTTGGTGTAGCATCTGGATCTCCTCTATTAGCTTCATTCTCCTCTAACATTGCTGCTTACTGTGCAGTAGCTTTTGCTGCCTGCATTCTGATTGTCTTGCTTATATACTATATACCTGAATTAAATCTCCATCTAGGGTAAATGGAGCTTTGTGCTTTCCTATTTTCTCTCATCACAGTTCTGTAAGGATGAGGAGACAATCATTTAAAGAATGCACAGGGTCTATCAAAGTCGGGATTTTGTGAAAATTTATGTTTAATTTTAACAGGTTGCTGTAGTGGTTCTCAAGGGAGGCAATTTGTCCCTCCCTGCTGCAGCTATGTTGGATGACAACTTTTGGTTGTTACAACTAGGAAAGAAGGGTTGCTACAAGGTTGCTTTTAAGACATTGTAAAACTCACAGGACAGTTCCAAACAACAAAAAGTTATATGTACCAAATTGTCAGCCATGAAAGGTTGCAAAGTCCTGGTTTATAGAAACACTGTTTGTCATTACTGACTTTCCAGTAATTCTGAAAGAATTTCCATTAACTTAGAAACATATCAAGATCTCAAAAACTTGTAGACCAGCTAATCAGAGTGCTAGCTTCATAAAAATAATTCTTTGCTTTATACTTCTAAGAATAAGATTAACAAGATATTTTAATAAGTTCCCATCACCAATTTTGATTCAAATGAATAATCCAAAGCCCAATAATTACTAGCCTTTACAAATTGTACATTTGCAAAAGTCTATAATGGGTGCTAGTATATAGAATAATTAAGCTGAGACAATTCAAGAAAATCAGTTAATAAGAACAGAGTCATTTTTAATAGTGTAATTATAAAAACAGGGGCATTGGACATTATAGTGTAGAAAGATTTCCAATGAAGTAAGTGGAAATAAGGATTTTGTTAGGTAACACTATGTTGATCAACAAAAACTATTTGTCAGAACAAATCTGGTTAATCAATGTTTCAATTAGTTTCTATGATCTATAATCTATAAATTTTATCTCAGTATAAGTTAAAAAAAAGATAATGTCAAAGAAGCTCTTAAAACATTATCTAAGAACAATGACTCTATCTTTGCAGGTGCATAGGTGTACAACCAAATTTTATCACTTTGGAAAAAGACATTGCAAAAATAGAGTCTCACTCTTATGTTGTCTAATAAATTAAAAAAAAAAAAACTACTGAAAATGATACATTTCCCATTTAGGAAATCTATACTTTACAAAAAAGAGAATGAATAGCTGATTGCATTTTTCTCTGTAATACAATATTTTAATTTAAAGTGTATGTGAAAAGCCCATATTTGATAAATATTCTAAATAGCAAAATACACCTATAAGAAAATTTAAATAAGGTTTATATGCCATATTTCTCCCCAAAAGATTTATTTTTATCACAATACATACAACAAATAACAAAAAATTATGTGAATAGTAACGAAAATATTATTATTTTATGAAAGTTTTGAATGTTTTAGTATTCTTAAAGTTTTAAGGAATTTTGGACTAGGAATGTAGGTCAATGGTAGAGTGATTCCCAGGATACAGAAGGCCCTCGGTATGATCCCCTCCATCACAAAAAAATTAAAAAAAAAGTTTTTTAATCTTCATATTTTAAAAAAACTGTTAGATTTTTTAAACTGTTTTCAATTTTGAAAGTTATCCAATTTACCAAACAAACCTGGTAAACTTTCCTTAAAACAATATGCGTACCACAGAACCTTTGTTAGGGAAGATTTATGGATTTAAAAGACATATCCCAGGTAACATTTACATGGTAATAAACAAACTGTGAAATTTTCCTTAATTTTAACAGTCATTACCATTTTTTGTTAAATCAAGTAATATAGTACTTGGAAATATGTTCTTTTTTTTTTTCAGATGGAAAGATAAACCAAAATGTATTAAAACTAATCTACAAGTTCCGCCATTATTGCTTGATTATCTCATGAAGCCCACCATCACAGAGAGTATTTATGACATTTCCCAGCATATAACTGCAATTATGGGGTCATGACTATTAGGTTGACATTTAGGAAGCTGCATGTATGTGTGAATACTTTTTGGAGTAAACAAGATAATTAAAATTCTGTACTGGAAGAGAAAACTTTCTTTGGAATTGATGTTTGATAAATCTCAGATGATTCCTCCAAACCATTTATCTTCTTATATTTCTGATTCCATTAGCATTTGTTTTTTTTTTTTCTTCTCCCTAATAGTAACTCTACTTTCCTTTCCCCATATCTTTCCATTGTGTTAACTATAGAGTTTGGAAAGAATAGTGAAAGTCAAGGTTTGAATGTTTTCTTTCATTTGTGGAAGCTAGAGAGAAAAGAGGAATCAAAAGGGACAAGCTTATTGAGGAGAGTGACCAGTAGAATGGTGGAAGGAGTAAAGGAAGAATTTTCTTTGGGGTGGAAGAGGTAAAGGAATAAACAATGAAAGAAACAATTCAAATTATGTTTATGCTTATGTATATCATTATTAAGTATGGGGAGGGGTGAATAGCAGGGTAGGACCCAAAGGAAAACACATCAAGACCTGTGTGCATGTTTGTTTGTAATACTTTGAACCTCACTATGATGCATAATTACAAAGTACAAACAAACATAAAAAAAAAAAGATGGAACAGCAAAACAAGACAATTGGAACAGTTAATTTAAATAAATAAACATACATTGATTCCGAAATATCACACATATAGCATAATTTTGGTCAAAACATTTTCTTTCAAGTTAAGGAGAATAAACATTTGCTCTGAGGAGATCGACAGGTTTATTTTTTTCTGGATGTGATTGTGACGGTTTTTCCAGTGTAAGTGAATATTTCTCAAATGCACTACTGACATTTGGTACCAGAGTATCCTTTGTTGTCAGGCTGGTTCTGTGTAACTCAGGTGCTTAGCAGTATTTCTGATATCTCACTAGATACCAGTTGCACCTCCCCAAATATGACAACAAAAATTTCTCTAGAAACTGTCAAATGTTCACTGTCTGGCCACTACTGGTGAAAACAGCTATAACTGTAGGCAAATACATTTGATATTAAAAGATGTGGGAGAAGTAGAGGAGGGATGGAAGGAGAGGAGAAATGGAGAGATGGAGAAATAATGACTAGAAGAGAGCAAAGGAAGGAGAGATGAGTGGGGAGAAAGGAAGATCTTATCAGAGGTGCTTGGAACATTTTCTCCCAATGGTCCTGATTTTTATGAATTATTGCTTACCACACATCTAATTAGTGTGAATATTCAACAAGCTAGCAGTAAATAAGAGCACTGATTCCAATGTCTGGCCACAGATCAAATTCCAGTTCCAACATGTGCCAGTTTTGTGACTCCATGATAATAGTACATGGTAAGATACAGATTCAAAATTGTTTCTCATTGATCATTAACTTCATCATCACACAATAGCCAAACTATGGAAGCAGCCAAGATGTCCATTGACAGATGAATGGATTACAAAACTATGGGATATGTACACAATGGAATTTTACTCAGTCATAAAGAAGAACAAAATCATGTTATTTGCAGGGAAATGGATGCAACTGGAAAACATTATGTTAAGTGAGATTAGTCAGTCACAAAGAGTAAAGAAGCATATATTCTCCTAATACGCAGATGCTAGGGAGAAGATGGGGCATAAGAGGGACTCCAGATGAAAAAGGAGAGACCCTTGATAAGCAAAGAAGTTGATTTAACTGAAGGGGATGGATGGGGGTGGGGAGGCATCCTAAGGCACATGATGTACTTACACAATCATATCAAGGTAACTCACTGAACTGAACTTGAGAGGGAGGAAGGATGAGGGAGCAGGGTGGGAATTGGGGAAGGGGTCAAATGAGAAATGTGTGCACATATGTCATTATCAATTTGTACCTAACAAAGATGTATGCTTACAATGCACAAATTATTACAATAAAAAAAAGAAAAAGAAAGATGTTATATTTTAAAAATAAATATTTAGAATTAAGAAGGACATGAAATTATTAATGTTAATTTTTAAGTATCACTAAGAATAAAAACTTTTTAACTGTAATGGTCTCATGGCACTAATTTATATTTTAATTTACATGTCCACATAAATAAATCTTTAATTATTTGAACTAATCTGGTAGAGGGCAGTGTGAAATCCTAATTAGATATTGCTTTTGAAAAATAGTTTTCATTGCAAAGGTATATTTTTTTCATCATATAGAATATATTTATTAACTCTAAGAACTCAGAACTATAAATAGAATCCTTTAAGTACTGACAGTAATGTTTCTGGTTAAAAGTAATTTAAGTGTTTACAAACTGTTTCTATTCCAAGGAAACATGGTCAGCCTAATAAGAATCAGGTTAAGATTGGTATAACACTGTTATTTACTTGACCTTCACAATCGCTGCAAATGCATTTCTAAATTAAAATCATCTAACTACCCTCCAGGGAAGATTGTATGTTTCCAGAGAATGCCCTGAGAATGTGCATATTGGAAACACTAACCTGTGTGTCCCTTAAACTGAAAACAATTTATAAACTACTCATTCAAAGTGTTTAGACAACATACTGCCTTAAGAGCAACTCTTTGTGAACCATCATCCTCTTAGAAACTCATTATTAAAAAAGATTGATATCCCTTGGAACAGACACAGCTTATTTAAATTACAAAACATTGTACAGCAATAATTAAAAATGCAAAGCTACCTATGGTAGTTATGTTGACATTAATAAATAAATTACATAATTCATAAAAAAAGATGTTGAATGCCTACTCCATGTCAGCACTTTAGCAACCTGAAACAATTCATGGAATAATAAGAGCCACAAAACCATCCCTGCAGAATTTTTCTGCATAGTTATATCTAACGGGTGATTCATCTATTTTTTTTTCCTCATAAAAGTTATAAGCTATGAAAGACTGGTTGTGAAGAGAAGGTCTTCTTTTATACCAAACAAATGTTTGACAGCTTCAATTCTGTTACTCTTTTATAATTTATTTAATTAAAAATACTTATCTGGATCTTTTCTAAAGTGTATGCTTCTTTTTATTTTATTTTTTTAAATTTTTTTGCAGTACTGGGGATTGAACCCATGGGCATTCTACCTACAAGCTACACCCCCAGCCCTATTTTTTATTCTTTATTTTGAAACAGGGTCTCGATAAGTTGCAGAGGGCCTCACTAAGTAGCTGAGGCTGGCCACGAACCCTGATCCTCCGGTTTCAGACTTCCAAGTACTGGGATTATAAGTGTGTGCCAACACGCCGGCTTTTTTAATATTTTTAATATACTTTTATTGGTACATCATAGTCTCACATCATAATGTAGTTCAGAGTGACAGTGACACACATGCATACAACACTTGGTAAACTGAATCTTTTTTAAAATAAATTTTAAGCACAAAATATTTCACCAATGTTAGTGTAAAAGGACAACTCAATAAATTCCCACATCCAAAGTAATCACAAGGTAAGTTTGCAGAATGACAGGAACACAAAGAAAGACAACATGCTCAATTTTCCTTAGTGGCCCTCTTGGGTAAATTAAACAAGTAAGATTGAAGCTGTTACATTTCTTTCAACTCTTCAACAAATACTTACTAAATGCCTACTTTGTGGCTACTTTAAACAGTATCCATGGGAAAAAAGAGAATGAAAATTTTCACAACTGTCTAATTAGCATGATATAAGGCTGTACAGCATTTTTGGGGGGAGGGTAGAATTCACTTGACTAGTTAAAATTTGTGTAAATTGAATTATGCCATCCATGTGATCAAGTTCCTTAATGTGCAATTCAATACAATCTTCATAATATTGGACTGAAAACTCATTAGCATGAATTGTCCAAGAAAGCTAATATCTGCCTCCCACAGCAAGCATGAGATCTCGGAATGAAGCTAAAATAGCTCTGCTCTTTCCCAGGTCTCTCCAATGCTGTCTGTTACATTTTTCACTATGATGAAATCTACTTGCTTACCTGTTGATGTTCCCCAGCCATCCCTGATGATAAACTAAGTGTAGCACTTTCTTAGGAGGTGAACTATTTCCTTTTCTGTTTTGTTTTGCACTCTTGATTTGTTCACTCTTACCATCTTTGTACTTCCTTAAGTTTATCATGAGCTGACTATATTATTACATCAAAAACCTATTTTTTCCTCTTCCCCCTCCTCCACCACCATCACCACCTCCATCATCATCATCATCATCATCATCATCATCATCATCATCATCATCATTGTCATGTGTATGGGAAATAAACCCGGGTTGTTCTAACTCTAAGCTAAATCTCAGACCTATTTTTTTGTTTTATTTTGAAAGAGTCTTCTAAATTACTGTGCACTGGTGTCAAACATGAAATCCTCCTGTCTCAGCCTCACAAATACTGGAATTACAGGTATATATCAGCATGCCCTACTCAAGCTTCCTTTTGAGTATCACACTATCTTAAAGTCTGGGGATGAGTAAAAAGAATATGGATTTTAGGTTACATTTGAGTTTTCCTGATTTGTTAACACTATTTCACTCATATAGAATGCTTTTTTCTTCTCTATTTCTTCACATTTTCAAAAACATTATTATAATCCTACTTCTCAATTAATTTCTCTTTTCCATCAATCTTCCATATTTACCCAATTTCTGTAGAATTCAGATCTACCTCTGAATTCTAATACCCCATGTGTATGTTGTGCAACAAATGTTTATTGAGGTTATGTTACTAGGTTTTATTGTAGGTGATATATCTAATATTTGATAAATAAGATCATATCTCTTTATAAAATTACTTCAATGACTATTAAATATATATTATACATTATATTATTTATCTTATCTACCATCTAATATAAGTTAAAGAATTATGTACTATATTTTAATTTCCTTTTCTTATGCTATCTTCTCTTAAGTTTATTCCCAAGTATGGGTTTTAAATGTTTATAATAAAAACATCATGAAAATTTGGCAATTAAATTTTTCTCATGTATGAAAAAAGGAAAGTTTAGGAATGAAAGCAAACAGGCTGTCCTTGAATAAAAAAATATAATTTTGGAAACCTCTCAGCCAATTAAAAATGACTCTTTTATAATAAACTAGACCCTCAGATATTACTGCCAAAATGTTCTATCTTTCAGCCACATGGTTTCTGATTTTTTTTTTTTTTTTTTTTGCGGTACTGGGGATTGAACTCAGAGGCATTCTACCTCCGAGCTACACCTCCAGCCCCTTTTTATTCTTTATTTTGAAACAGAGTCTCACTGAGTTGCTGAGTGCCTCACTAGGTAGCTGAGGCTGGCCGCGAACCCGGATCCTCCGGTCTCAGCCTCCCGAATGCTGGGATTACAAGCGTGCACCACCACGCCCGGCTGGTTTCTGATTTTATATTAAAGAGTGGAAATTATGCAATTTCTCTGGTTAGTGAGTGAAAGAGATACTGTTTTGGTAAGAGCAAAATAAGGAATGAGCTAGCAGGAATTTCCAACCTTCTCTTAAGACCTGATGCTTCTCATGTCCACTATCCTACTTAGCTTCTGTGAAACAACTTAAATGATTTGTGCACAACAGCCAAAGAAAGCTTTATCTCCAAATACCCCTATACCATGACTTATACTAAAATTTAATAGTTTAGGTCTATCTTTTTTTTTTAATTCTACAAAGGAAGCATCATTAATATTGAACATAATTTTGCTTCAGATTTACTTATATATTTACTAATATCTTTGATCACCAGTTTTCCAGTGTCACAGAATAACTAATTGAGCTCATTCTTCTTTCATCTAAAACATAGACTTTATGCTTTTCTTTAAATAAGGGTCAGTTGGTAACGAATTTCCTGGTCTGGTTTGAATGAAAATGTCTTGACCTTGTAAATAGGTGAGAGATGAGCGGAATAATGCTACTGTAAAAAATGTGGGAAGACTGAGAAATTCTACTTGACAGGAGGCCCTTCTCCTTATCCTTACAACGGACTATTGTTCAAGACTAGGAAGACTATGTACATCCTCTTGTATCACTTCTTTAATGTACAATGATCAATAATGTGGCCAAAGCTTTCAAATATACCTTTCTTTTAAGCGGCTATCACCAGATCTGCATCCAAAATGCAACAAGAAATAACCAGTCACAAGTGACCACTTGACCTTACATTCATGAATTACAATTGCCAAGAAGTTCTGTGATTATGAATATATACTCTTTCATTTTAAGAAAGAAAATGCCCATATTTATATAAATGTATGCCTAATCAAAAACTTTTTAAAAGACTAATCTGTGTAATCAGTTATGGAATGTATCTGATGTTTACTTAGTTGAATAAATATCTATAAGAGAACACTGACACAAAAAGAAAGGAAAAGATAAAAAAACCACTTGTTTTAATTAATTTACATATTGTATAAAAACTATTGTCCAAGTTCCTCTTCTCCTCTTTATTCATATTTAGTTATTCATTTATTTAGTGTGTGTGGTAATGTGGATTGAACCCAGTGGTTTTCTACCTCTGAACTACTTGTCCCCAACCCTTTTATTTTTTATTTTGAAACAGGGTTTTGCTAAATTACCATGCGCTGGTCTCAAATCTGTGATCCTCCTGTCTTGCCTCCCAAGTACTGGGATTATACGTATCTGCCACTGTGTGCAGCTTCCTAGGTATTAACCCAGAGAAGAGAAAATATCTGCCCATACAAAAATATGTGCATGAATATTCATAATATCTATTGTAACTGACAAAAACTGGAAACAATCCAAATGTCCATCAAAGATGAATGGATAAACACATTGTGATTCATGCATTTGATAAAATAGCTCTCAGCAGTAAAAGAATAAACACAATGTTGTTAATCTCAAAAGAATTATGCTTTATGAAAGAAGCCAGACAAAAAAGGTATCTTACTGTATTATTCAATTTATATAATACAAAATGATCTATAGTGGCTGAAAGCACATCTCAAGGAAGACAAAGTGACTAGGTACAGAGTAAAAAAGTATATGTGTTCAGGAGGAAATCCTCAGGACTCATGGATCTATGTGCTGCTTGGTTATGACTGTGGTGTTTACATATGTGTATACACAGGTCCATTTCTTTACAAATTGTACACTATAAAAATGTGTGGTTTATCACATTAGTTAAACCTAAACAAAGCTGTTAAAAATTAACTTTTTATTTCTCACTTCTTTTTGTGGTATTGGGACTTGATCCTAGGAACACTTACCTCTGATCTACACCCCCAGAACATTTTTATTTTGAAACAAAGTCTCCCTAAGTTACCACACACTGTCCTCTAACCTGCACCTCTTATGTCTCAGCCTCCCATGTACTGGGATTACAGGTGTACAGCACACTCCTGGCTGCTCCTCTTTAATGGTGAAGAGCATAATGCTTGTTCAGCAGAGTCAATAAGTCCTCAGAGTTAAGCCTGAAGTGTCCTAGTCAGGAACAAGTGGACCTCTGCTAGAATAGCAGATACTGCAGAAGGTCTACATTCATAGTTCATTTCATTCATTTTTTTTCTGTTTTGTTTTTATGGGTGCAACAGTAAAAACAAACAAAAACTATGAAAATTTGGGAAAAGGAAATGGATAGGGACAAAAATCTCACATTTAGAAGTCTAAATATGTTTACTGAATCATAGGTCACATTTTTTAAACAAATGAATAAATAAATTAATAATGACAATCTTCCAGAAACTGCTGGCTGTGAGAAGTGCAAAGGTAGTGATGCACAGTAGTAAATTCTAAGTTTTAAAACTCTATTGCCATGTAAATTTGAATATGAGAAAATTGATAACTGTATCTATTACTCAGAGAACCCCTAGTTTTCCCAGTCCCTTACAAGCTATTTTATCTACATTGTCACAAATTATCACACTAGTTCATCATAGTAGCATTAATGCCTCATGTAATAAATGAGAAAATCAAGACTTGAAGTTGCATTTCTAAGACTTCTATTTTCTGACAGAGTTCAGCAAGTGAGAAGCAGACACTGGGAATGGAGAAGACAGATTTTTCCCCTCTCCATTTGGACATTAGTCAGCATCTCTGGCATCAGCAGCATCTCTTCCATGGCCCTACCTATTATGGGAGAGACTGGTACCAGTACTGTGGCTTCTCCTTTTCTCTCCAGCCTGCAGGTGAGAGTGGCTTCCTGCTGCTGGTGATCTCTATGTTAAGTCACCATCTTATTGCTAACTTTTCTTCATAAACTGCATTAAAATCCCTCACTTTAAGTTCCCTCTGTTTAAACATGCAGGTTTCTTTTATTCTGTATGGATCCTGACATATATAACTGTGGTCTTCATATCATATTACACAGTTTCAAATATAACATTTAAAAAATCTTAATATCACTTACAAACTTTTGCTTAAAACTTACAAGTTTTCTGTTTTCTCCTCAACTGTGGACCTCATGAGATTAGTCAGCATCATTTGATGTCTGAATCCTTCACATCCAGCACATGACCAAGTACATTAAAAGAATCAAAAAATACCTGCTAAATAAAGTGAGTAAAAATGAGTGACTCATGATGTACTGTGAGAATAAAACAGGAATAGGCAGGTGTGAAAAAGGCAACGTACTCTAAGAAAATTGTTCAGGAGTTAAGATGCCTTGACTGAGTCTCCAAAGATGAAAAACATTTTTATAGTGAATAGGAAAAAGAACTCATAGTAAAGGTGTTTCAAAGAATGGGAACAAGATAAACAAAACCAATAATCCACTGAATAATTGACACTAATCCAGGAAATCTTGATTTAGCAGAGATCCAGGAGGTCCATAAGAAGAAAGGCTGGAAGATGAGGCTGGAGAAATAGACATGAAAATTATGTCTATCTTGCAGAGGAGTCTATAATGTACCTTGTAGGTTTAAGCAAGAGACTGAATATTCAATTTGCACTTTAGAAAGACAATTTTGCTGACTAGATTAGGGAGCAGAATGGAATAGGAGAGGTGATCAAAAACAAAGTGTGATGTTATTACCTTAACCTTATTGAAATTTTATTATGAGCAAAATGAAATCAAAAGTAGGTAAGATGTGAAAAAGTAGATACTTAAGAGTAAAGATAATTTTAAGTTGGTAAGTGTTTTGAGTCAGTGAGGAAAAGGAACATTATAGCATGGTTTTAGGAGCCTGGTTCTGGTCACTGTATGGAGTGTGACACAATTAGTCAAGGTAGAACGAATAGTAGATTAAGGTAAATATGATAAATTTGGATTTAGTCATGAGCTCGACATGCCTGTGATGCATCCCTGTGAAGTGTGTAGAAGATAGAAATTAGGTGGAGGGTTAGGAGCCATTGGCAAGTAGAGGTAGCTAAAGTGGATAGGATGATTCAGAAAGATTGTAAATTAAGAAGTGCAAGGCAGAAGGTGCAAGTCTAGGGAAAAACAAGAGTTTGGGAGTCTTTGAAATAAGAAGATGGAGAAAAGTTTGCTAGACAGAATTTTAGGTGGCCATAGAGTACAAGGCAACTCAGAAGTATGGCATGAGAGGGGGGTGAGAGAAAAGGAGGAGGAGGAGGAAAGAACAACAAGAAGGAGATGAAGAGGAAAAGAGAGACAGAGATTAGCAGTTGAAATGCACTAGAGTGGATAAATACAGAAAATAAGGAACATTCGTTATGAATAAAAAATAAAGGTAGTGTATATAAAATTTACTTTCCTCCTGCAGTCAACTTGACTGTGAAATGAATGAGACAGTGTTTATTTCCAAGAATGTAAAGGTCTTCTTATATTACTTATATTAAAGGCATGATTTAATATTGGTACCCATGTTTAGAATAAACATCCATAAAAATAAATGAGAATAAACAGATATGGAAAAAATGTCCAAGACAGTACAGGTTTTGAAAGGTTTCTACTTTCGTCTTTCCTAAGCTCACATTGGTGAGCCAGCCAGGGACTGCCTGGCTCATCACCACTTGGGCAATGATAGAGCATTCAAAATCAAGGGAAATTAGCCTGAGAAGCTACTGTTCTTGCCAATTTATTGTCCACATTTTTTTTGCCAAGCATTCCGCCTATTGTTATTTCCTCTAGAGCAGGAGGGACTAATCTATGTTGTCAGAAAAACAAGGCATAAAAATAGCCCTGTTTTTGTTAGTGTTTATAGTACTTACCTAATGTATATGATTTTGTAGGTTGACTCAGTGCTATTTTCCCCAAGAGAAAAAATTCTATGTGCACTTTTATTGCCTAATTCATTTAAAATAATAACATCTAAATACTATCAATATTTAGTCAATAATTCTTCTATCACTCACATACTAAGCAGGTGACCTATCCTTCAGATATGCTAAAATAATTTGTTTAAAAGGACAACTTTTTCTTGAATATTGAAAAGGGTCATTTTAGAAAGATACTTCTATTATATCAAGTTCCTCCTCATATTATCTAATGTGTCCTGCATGAGTCCATGCTCAAGTGGACATAAATGATTAAACATCTCAGAGAGATGACTTATTCTCCCTTTTATTTGCTGAGTTATACGTAGGGGAGAAATTAACCTCAGGACCATGATTAGCTGCCAGAGAACAACTGCTCTTAAGGAATATAAAACAGAAAAACTGGCAATCTAGGAACACTCATTCACAGTATTGGTTCCTGATTAATATAGTTGATCTAAAGTTTGACTCACAGAGCTGAACAGGATCATATGTTCAACAAACTATGTAGCTGACAAAGCTCCAGGGAGCCTGCCATTTATTAATTTCCATAAGTGATAGTATATCTTGAATAGGTTACACAAGTGTTTTTAACTTAGGCTATAGAGACACAAGTTTAAGTATATACATTTAAATGACCTTATAAAGAGATATGTTGACCTAAATAAATTTGAAGTGTTTAGTAGAAGGCTTATGCTGGAAGTAACTGTGCTTTTTCATGGATCCTGCAATACTCAGTTCATAATACAAAGCTAATGAATGCCCTGATTTGTGGGTAGAGGTTGATGCTCATTAGCCTAGCCCTAAAGCTAGCTGCAATCTCCTTTGATTTTCAGGAGGAAGCAAGGATAGAGATATGCATGCTTTCACTTTCATTCTTTTCTTGAGTATCAGGAAAACAGAATGCTACAGATGGATAGAAGACAAAGGAGATGAAGAGGATTTGTGCAATCAGTAAAAATAATATTCTTGATGGTATTGTTTCTCATATTTATATCTTACAGATTTGAATGAATAAATATTTAAGCACTCAAACAAATACATTCAAGCACCCAGAAGCCTAAATTTAAGCAGGATATTAAACTTTTAATATGATTTTCTCATGTTCTTCTTTCAAGTAATTGGCATCAAATTTCATTCTCTTTGGAGGACTGTTTTGTTCTTTTCTAAAAAGTGCCAATCTAATTATTATCCACAGAAATCATTTTTCTACTATTGCAATCACACATTAACGTTCTTAGCTCTTTCCAGTTATACTCATTCTCAGTAAATACTATGCTAATAAAAAATCTTTTTTCCAAGAGTGGTGGATCACACTTGTAATCCAGTATTTTGGATGTTGAGACAGGATGATGGCAGGTTAGAGGCCAGTCTAAACAACTTAGTGAGACCCTCAGCAACTTATATAGACCCTGTTTCTAAATAAAAATAAAATAAAATAAAACAGGGCTGAAGACATAGCTGCAAAGTAGAATGCCCCTGGTTTCAATTTCTGGTACAGGAAAAAAAGAAAAAAAAAAAAAAAAAAAAAAGAGAGAGAGAGAGAGAGAGAGAGAGAGAGAGAGAGAGAGAGAGAGAGAGAGAGAGAGAACACTTTTAAAGAACGTAAGGCAGATGAGTCACTGATAAATTTAAGATAGAGAAAAAAGACCCACATACTTGAAGTATTTTAAACACACTTGAAGTATTTTAGAAGTGGAGGTACAGTAGTACTTTGATACGTGGTCAGACAAATAAGTTCCTAGATTATATAGGGCTGCATATATCATCAGGGGACCTTTAGATTTTGTTTTTAATGTAATTGAGAGTCCAAGAACTAAACTTTAAGCAAAATAGTGATATGTATAATCCGATACAAGTTTTTTGTTTGTTTGTTTGTTTTTTTGTTTTTTTGTTTTTTGTGGTACTGGGGATTGAACTCAGGGGCATTCTACCTCCGAGCTATACCCCCAGCCCTATTTTTTATTCTTTATTTTGAAACCGAGTCTCACTAAGTTGCAGAGTGCCTCACTTGGTAGCTGAGGTTGTCCGCGAACCCGGATCCTCCAGTCTCAGCCTCCCAAATGCTGGGATTACAAGTGTGCACCACCACACCCGGCCTGATACAAGTTTTTAAAGGACAACATGGATACATTGTTGAGAATAGAATAGACTATGACAATGTTGGAATAAAAAAGAACTATTACATGATTTGCTGCAGTCATACAGATAGAAGATAATTATGGTTTGAACCTAGATAAGAGTCACAGAATTGGTGTAAAGTGACAGATTTTGCATATACTTAAAAAGTATAGTTAATATTTCCTTATGAATTCAATATGATAAAATAGAAAAAAGTCAGGGGTCTCTAAAATATTTTTAGTGTAAGAAACAGAAAGAATGTCATAGGATGAGGAAAAGCTATAATTAATTAGTTCTGAGGGGTGGGGAAAGTTCTTGGGTGTGTTGAATTGGAGAAATTAATGTGACATCCAAGTGGAGGTATAAATAATTAGCTAGATGTATGTATATGGTGTTAGAGATTGGTGTGGAATGGAAAAGTAACCAGAAGTAACTTGCACGTAGATGATATTTAATGCCATGGAGATAAATAATATAACCGAAAGAGTGAATTAAATAGAGAAGAGAAGGCAGCCACAGACTGAAGCTATTTAAAGAGAAACATTGGAATAGAAAAAAAAAATAAAAATAAAACTGACAAAGACCAATTAGTGAACTAGGAAGAAATACAAGAATCAAGAATGAATGGAAATGTCCTCAAAGACTAGTGAACCTATGAAACAAGGAGGAAGAAATAATAAACTATTTCAAAACTGCTGATAAACTAAGATAAAATTTTAATTAAGTGGGTAGAATAAGAAAGGCAGATCACACTCCCCAGGAAGTATAAGTATCATCTCATCATCTGAGGGACAAAATGGCAAAGGAAAGAAAATTTTTTGCCTGATGGTTGGAGCGAGGTTATTGGTCTCAGAATGTGACTCACACCATGAGTCCTGCTGTTCTTGTGCCTTAGTACTGGGACTATACATTAACACCATCAGCGTCTAGTTCTCAGGACTGAATATAACTTATTTGGTATATTCTCTTGGGTCTCAGTTCTTTGGATTTGTACTGGAATTGCACCACTGGATTTTCTGTGTCACCCTCTTGAAGAAGCACAGAATCCCAATCTTTCTCTATCTCCCCCATATACATCTGTGTGTGTGTGTGTGTGTGTGTGTGTGTGTGTGTGTGTGTTCCATTGTTTCTGTTTCTCTATATGACCCTGACTTATAAAATAATATGACCATAGCTTATGAGAATTATCTAGTAAAAGTGATGCATGGATGGTGTAGAAGAAAAGAGAAAAAAACTAGAGCAATGTTTAATTATACTAGCAGGGATGAATTCTATCATTGGTCTCATGCTTAACTGATACAACATTAATTTTAAGAAAATAAGAAATCAAGTCAGGACATCAAGCATGTGTAAGCCTGTGGAAGGTTGGGAGCATAGATAAATACAATATTTTGCAGATTTGTGGAATAGAAGTATAGAGGAAGTAGACTAGAAAAGTGGGTGGTAGTAATCACAGAGAAGGCTGTATAAAATCGAGACGATGGGGCACATGAGGTGACTACCAATGGAAAATTCTGTACTTAGAGAGTGATAATTAGTGACAATATCTGAGATCGGGTACAGAAACAAGGCTGAGGCATTAGAAATGTTATCTAAGAGTATCTTAAAATTATATAAAAAAGAAAGATGTAGTATTGGAGAGTAAAGCTATAATAATTGAGAAATAAAAAGGAATGTCTTGGGTAAGAGTAGAAGATAATAGCAAAGTAAAGCAACGGATAAAGTATCATTTTTAGGATGGAAAGGAGAATGGTTTACTTGTAATAATGACTAAAAAGGAGGATAATTACCCCAGTTTCAGGCTAAATAGTAGGAGGATTGTTGAAGAAAAGAATAGCTTTCATGTGAGCGATCTGAAAGGGAAGTGGGTAAGGCTAGGTGTTTTCTCTTTTCTTTTTTTTTTTTTTTTTTTTGTGGTACTGGGGATTGAACTCAGGGGTGTTCTACCTCCGAGCTACACCCCCAGCCCTATTTTTAATTGTTTATTTTTGAAACCGAGTCTCACTAAGTTGCGGAGTGCCTCACTAGGTAGCTGAGGCTGGCCGCGAACCCGGATCCTCCGGCCTCAGCCTCCCAAATGCTGGGATTTCAAGCGTGCGCCACCACGCCCGGCTAGGGCTAGGTGTTCTTAACATGAAATCCACGAGAACTTTGAGAGATGAAGTAGGGTATATAGGTAGTTTTGCAAATACTGGAATGTGGAAGACTGAGTAAAGAAGACAAAGTCAGGGATGAGTGGAGCCTTTGGGATTATCAGAGTTCTCAGGGAATAAGCTCAAATGGGGGAAAGGATGTGCTAAGATAAATCCTATTGGATTCACAGTGACAGAGAGGCAAGGTCTAGAGAAAAGTGAATTTCTTAGGCTCCCACTTAGTTCCTAATGAGAGACTGAGAAGACACAGGGAAGGGCCACAAGAATTCAGGCCTAAGACTTTGCTTGAAGGAGTGAGTAAAAACAGATTATATATATATATATATATATATATATATATATATATGTGTGTGTGTGTGTGTGTGTGTGTGTGTGTGTGTGTGTGTGTATATATATTATATATTTTTTTCTGGAATTGGCCCCCAATAGATCCCCCTTTTGACTAAATAGTAGAGAGTTTTATAATTAATTTTAAGTGAAAAAGACCTAAATAGTATAACTTGGAAAAATATTACATTGGCTCTTGATAATTGAATACCCAAAGAAAAAAGAAATGTAATAATGACGGGGTTCTGAGGAAAATTCAGAGTTGAGTGCAGTGGCATATGCTTGTAATCCCAATATTTTAGAGGCTGACA